>CM047986.1:32922010-32932076 GCA_026261665.1 Melanotaenia duboulayi | reverse complement strand
AAGTTGTTCCTTTGCTGGGGTTTTGGTTCATGTTGCTCCTTTCTTAAGAAGCTGCATTTTATTATTATTATTGATATTATTTTACCTTTTTTCTGTGTAGCCTTCCAGATGTGCTTTGCTGGACTCAGCTGCCATTTTGTGTCTTTGTGAATAAAATTCCTCCAGTTTTGGTAGGTGTCAGCGAGGTCAGTGGTAGGTCTGTATCTTTTTACTTTTATGTTATTAGCATTAAATGAAAAGTACATACAAAACTTTCTGTAGTTGTGTTACTCCCTTTTCCCCCTGGACTAGTCTTGCATCAGGTGGGGATAAAAAAGCTTCTGCTTCTTCCTACTAATCTTTGTGCACATGAAGTGCCTTTGCCTTAGTTTTGTCTTTGTTGTTTTGTTTTTCTATACTTTGCAGGTGAATCATTTATTTATTTTGGTCTTAATATGTTCCATAAAGAGTATTCATGTATTCGACTGACAACAACAAAAGTTGGAAGAGTATATGAATGATACCTGGAGAGTGGTGGACGTGGCTCCTGAACCTGCAGCTCCTGTCCTACAGAAACTGGACCTGCAGCCAGTTCTTCCTGCAGAGTTAAAGTTCTATAGTTAAAAGGTAGACTTGGATGTAGCTGAAGGATCGTCCTGGAAGATATTATGTGATATTAGAGAAATCTTCTCTTTACTTCCTGCAGATAATGAAGTGGCAGAACTTAACAGAACAGTAAAATAATTAATCGTCTCTTTTTTTTTCTCAAATGAATGTCACCGACTTCCAAAAAAAAAAAAAAAAATTCCCGTTTGTTTCCTGACATCCTGTTAAAACGGGCCATGGAGACAATTATGTATAAAATAACTTGACTTTGATGTGAACTGATGCTATTCAAATAAAGCTGAACTGAACACACTTGCACAAACACACCCACAAACACACACACACAGAAAACACACATCACTTCAAAGAAGCCGTATTAATTTTCTAACCTTACCTGTTACTTTCCTGGTTGAATCTTTTACCAAACCTCACTTTAAACCTACAGTGTACCTACTCTAACCTAACTTAACTTTCCTTATTTCAGTAAGTAAAGTCAGTGAAATCCCGACAGGCACATTCACACTGTGGAGAAAAACCTCCTGCTTCATCCTAATGAAAGTCAACCTCTAGACACAGAGTAATTAGAGAATTATGAAAGGCCGAGGTGACAGTGACCTCATTACAGCGAGGAAGATCAAACTAACCACCCATGACTGATGAAGGTCGCCATGTCTCCCTGCCGAGGGAATCGGGGCTGTTTCTGATACCATGACAGAGAAGAACCAGAAGAAGGAAAAGAAAGAAATAGAAGATCAGTACAATCAGCCGCCTACAGATGAGATTATCCATGCCTCAGAAATAAACGTTGACCAGTAAAGGTTTTGACTTCGTTCCGCCCTGTTTTCACATCTGGCCTGATTTAGATCCATCATTCAAACACAGAAACACTTAGACTGAAAGCTGACAAACATCCCAGATATGCTCAGTTATTTTAACACTTTATGTTGGAACCGTGAAATGATGAAGAGACACTCCATTTTCTTATGTGAAAGTCTCACAAAGTACAGCTGAACAGCCACTGTGCATGAGCGCAGGTACACTGAGCTGGACGGCGTCATGGATAGCTCTGATTTATCTGTCAATCTGAACAATGTGGAAAACATCAGCCAGAGGGAAGATGAGTACGCAGACCTTCAACCACTTTGATTTTATTACAGTTTATTTGAGCAACAGGCAAACAAAACAAAAATAAAACCAAAACTGTCATGGTTGCAGAACTGCACTGCAGAGCTGCAATCAAGCTCATCTCCTACACCTGCCCTGATTGTTCATTCTCCTCACCTGCTCCCCGTCCTACTTATACACCCTCCACTCGCTGCTTCCCTTCCAGATGCTCAGCAGTATACCTTGTTGAGATGCAGCTACAGTATTTTCTTGTTTCAGACTCCCTTGTCATCGACCCTGTTTAGACCTTGGATTTTCTCTTCCCTGACCCCCGCCGGATTTCTTCCTCACTCTGCCAAACTGTGTATGAACATTGCCTGTCCTGACTATGGCTTTTTGGATCTGTGGACTTCTATTCATGTCTGGAGTTCATTTCAGGATTCTTCACTCACAGCCCCAGGATTGCCTGACCCTTCCCACGGACTACAGCTGGTTTCTTCACCTCCATCTCCTGGTTCTAATAAACCTCATTCTATTCAAACCTACTATCTGTGTGTGGCTGAATTTCCGGGTCTTCAGGAGTAAAACATTACAAAAACTACCAACACAATGAAATGCCTCCATTCACAATCCCTTCTCCAATCCTAGTAAATTAAAATAATTACCACAGTCGTTATACATCCAGTAGTCACATTAATTATCAGTAATAAACACTAGGTAACACTATACATCATATTGTAATGAAACAATCTTAGTGATAATAATAAAACAACACTTAGCACATATATCATTAGCTGCATTTACATGGATCAAATCTGATCAAACATCCAATCAGAATAAAAATGAAGGATGTAAACACTTAAGCTGATCCAGTTGGCCTTTTTCAATCCAGTCTAAAAGGTTTTAACCTTTCCTGATGGGATCAGCAGGAAAAAATAACTATGTTGTTTCTGTGCATGCTTGAACCAGGCGGGGGTTAGAGGACGTAATGAGTTCCAGGAAAGACTTGAAAAAAGGGCGGCAGCAACACAGAACTGGACTGTAGCGGATTCAGTGTTGTATCAAAAGGTTCAAGATAAAAAACGGAAATCTTCTTCTTCGTGATTAGTACGCATTACCCATCTGTCCATGTAAAAACACGACCGATCAGGTCAGCTCATCAAGACTCCTCCTCCTCCACCACCACCACCCCTGACTAAAAGGTTTTGTCTGTTTCATGTATTGTAGTAAATTTTTACTACTTTAAACATTATCCGTGCTGTGATAACTGAGCAGGACCTGAGGTTTCTATTTGGAGTGTAAAAACTGAGAGTTTGTATCATCAAGAGTCTATGTGTAATACAAACCGCCCGCTTTTGAAACAACAGTGAGTTTAGTGCATTTTTAAAACTGTTGCCCCAGACCTCTATAAAGTAGGCTATACAGAACATATAAAGTCATTTGGCTCTATGCAGTGATCCGGATTTAGAAATGAAACAGAAAAAAACACTGAACTATAAATCTCTCAAGAACATCAATAACATCATGTTTCCCTATAACCGGCTTTCTGGTACCACGCCATGCTCATCAGATCCAGCTGTTTACACAACAATACTATCTCTAATAGTTAAACTTTACATACTGTGAACTGGTGCAGACAAGCAATGCACTTAAAATAGAAAATAAACATATTCGTTTCACTTCCTAACTTTCCTACTAGGTGAAGAGCACAAATGTCAGAGAGCAAAACAAGTCAGGACAACACACCTCATCACGTTCAAAGCCAGAGAGCAAAATGGAGCACAGGATGGAAAAGGAAATGCTTCACAACAGTTTGCAGAGCACAAAGATGTCAGAAAACACAAATGGTGAACAGGCAATCTGTCAAAGTAAGCGTTCGAGCAAAGCGGGCGGAATGAGAGAAATCTGAGAAACACAGGCTTAAGTACGAGTGATTTCTGGGACTCCAGAGATGATTAGGTGAAGCACACGCACACCCAAAGAGGAGCTGCCAAAAACAGCATGACGGCCTGGAAAATACTGAAACCAGCGCTCCAGCTCTTAATAAGGCAATATCCACTTCACTGGAGCATGGCTGCTGGATCTCCGGCAGGGTAGAAACAGTCGCTGCTAACATGAACAAGTGTTTATTTATATCCTTTGATTTGATTCTTTTGTTCTTTCTTTCTGATAAATGTGTTAATTGAACTATCACTAATAAATGTGACAACACTCATTTCATTTATCAAGAAGGAATTAACCCAGCTGAAGAATTTCAGGGTGTGGCCGGAGGCCGTCCCTCTCCTGGCCACTACATGGCGCTGTGCCAGTCTTGCCAACCACCCTGATTAGTGAGCGGTGCTGTGCATCTTTTAGAAGTGGATGTTTGGCTCTCTTTCTCCCATCTCCTGGTTGCTGGTTGGGCTTTTGTCTTGGCGTGCTGCTGGTGCCAGCCCTCTCCATGCAGCTTGTGCTTATCTTTGCCTTTCGCTCGGCTTCTAGCTGATCTTTGCTGTGCGTGTTGTAGATCAGCGTTACGGCCCCGACCTAAGCGTGTCGGCTGAACGCACCGCTGCATGAGCAGTGTCGACTTTGCTCGGCTGCCTAAAGTATGGACTAAATGTTAAAAGATCCTTCTTCTTTGAAATGATTATGCTTTGTTTTATTTCACCTATGTTTTACATTCATTTGTTTGCTTAGTTCTTTGTTTTTATTTTCCCTTGCATGTTATTTAATTAGCATGTTATTTGGTCTACACCAGTGTGTTGCGCTGTTCTTTATTTGTCCTTCCCTGTTTTATCAGGTGCTGTGTTCCCAGTTTAGTCCCTGGTGATGGTGTTGCTTTACTATCACCCCTTTCTGCTGTGTGTGCACGTGTGTGTGTGCGTGTGATAACATGAATGATAGGTATGAGGACCTCTTCCCCCTGCCCTGATGCGATTTCCCTCCCTCATCTCAGTGCTAACTTTTTTCTTGGACCTAGCGTATGAATTAAAATGTCTCTGGCTCATGGTTTTAAGAACTTGTGACCTTCAAAATGAACTGGACTTGTTTCCGCATAGTTCCCAGGGTGAATCCGCTGGTGGCGCAGTTGGCTATCTGTTGAAACCTAGTTGTAATCTGCAGTTTCCAAGTTTTCTTGATGTAAACAAAAACTGTCTACAAGTCTTCATACATCAGATTTTATAGAAGCACACACACCCAGACATATGAGGGTCCATTTGAGACATTAATCAGAATTACCCTCTCACAGACATGTAAAATTTAAGTAATTTACACAGTATACTAAAACCTCTCATTTATCATACTGAAATCCTTCACGCACTAGATGCCTACATGGTTGGTGTCTGCTCTGCCACTGCTAGGTAAAGTGAAGGGATATAAGTCCAAAGCTAGCTGCTGCTAGCTGCTGGGTAAAGTGAAGGGATATAAGTCCAAAGCTAGCTGCTGCTAGCTGCTGGGAAAAGTGAAGGGAGATAAGCCTGAAGCTAGCTGCAGTGTTACCCAACATACTCTTCACTTGTTYTTTGAGTATTCTCTAGGATGTGSCTCACARTGTTGTCCAGGTCTTCGCCTGACAGCACTGCATATCCTAGCCAAGTTATGCATAGCCGAGTTATACTAGAAGGCTAGTTAGCTTGTCCTCATTTAGACTTACTACTATCAGTGTTCGGCTGATGCGTTAACCCTTAATAGTNGAGGCTAGTTAGCTTGTCCTCATTTAGACTATCAGGGTTCGGCTGATGCGTTAACCCTTAATAGTCTCTGCTGAGGACAGAATAGTATTGAAGATGCCAGCTGCTTCATTGAGATTACTTCCAGGTGACTGAACAGATATTAATACAGCATAAATCTTCACAAAACATTTGTCAGTGTGTTCTCCAACTTCCTCTTCAGCTTGTTTTGAAAATGTAAATCTTTTTTTCTACTACATGACTTCCATTTTAACTGAAATGACTTTCTTTTGAAGTGAAATTCGTCTCTCACACACTAGTAGAATTCTGTCTGTATACCAGTGAAATGTGATTTCAGAAATATAATGTAATGTGTAAAAGATCTCAGAGGTTTTAGTATAATTTATGAATTACTTAAATTTCACATATTTCTGTGAGAGGGTAATTCTGAATAATGTCTGAAATGGCCCTTTATTTCATAGCTCACACAAACACATGTAGCACCTCTCACATACAGTACTGTTAGCCCTGATTCAGAAGGACATGCGGTGTCTTGAATGTGTGTGCATGGGGGTTTCGTAGTATGTATGAATGGTTTTGTATGTATCAATTTTCATTAGTTTATTTGCAAGACTTTGCTTTTGCGTTAGTGTGAAAGTTGATTTTATATTCATGTGCAAGAGATTATAGTTGTATGTATATGATTTTATTAGTGTGTTCCGGCCTGTACAGCACGTCATACTAATCTGCTTTTATACTGACCAGTTAATTCAGACTGTAAAGCTGCTCTCATGCTGAAGACTGTGTCTGACGAGAGCATGATGAGAGATGTGTGGCCCACACTGATGCAGAACCCCAGGCTGGTTTATTTTGTAGGTGTTTAATTACCTGTTGCATTGTCTTCCAGAATGACCGAAATAGTATCCTGAGTTACTCGGTGACACCACTGCTATGACTAGAGCTATTTTATAAAACATTTTGGATCTTATTACATGTATTTTTTGTTTCTGTTTCTTTTCCTTCCACCAGCTGTCATTATTATAAGCATTAACCCCTTCCCAGAAGAGCTTTGCAATTATTTACAAATAAAATAAATACAGTAAAAAATAAGGAAAGGGACTCCATGAAAATAGCACTTAAATGATCTAAATAAGAATAAAAGAAGAAAAATAAAATTATATAATAAAAACATAAATGACAGCTAAAAAATAAAAATGACAACACGTGTGAAGGGGTCAAATGTGTGACAGCCACACTGTAAATCTGCTGACTTGGTCTTGGTAAAATTGCTTTCCTTATGGGTAACTTTGGCTGAAACCATCCCCTGCTTTGTTTTCCCTCCTTCTGCTAAACACAGAAGAGTGGAAGTGGCCTGGGGGCTCTAATTACTTCATGTAATGAGAAAACTGAAAATGTGAAGACAATCATTCCATGCCAATACAACATTTATCCTCATTCTCTTTGGAATGGAAGAGGGCAGAAGGGCAGCACAGTTTTAATAAAGGAAAAGGCTGGCTCTGTTTCTATTCAGATAAATCCTATACAAATAAACAGGCTTTTCATTAGAAATAATCCAACAATGTGCTATAAATGATGTTACAAATGAGGGTATTGTATGTTTTTTTTTTTGTTTGTTTTTGTTTTTTTGTTTTTTTTCAGTGTGTGATGCAGATGCCAAGAAAATATCTTCCCATGGTCTGTTATCAGGGCCTGATCTTGATGTGTTACCTATTTATTTATTTATTATTTATTTAAATAATTTTCATTCATGCATGAGGATTTTAGGTCATGCTAATATTGTACTTTATTAAGCAATCAACAAAAACTGATGAAGAGACAGGAGGGCCAACAGATGGCTTGAAGACATCGGTTCTCACCTGGCAAACGTGAACCCGTCTCCTGAAGAAAACTATCCTTTTTCACTATCATTAATTTTGGATATCACTGTTTCATCCATCTGTCATCCAGTCTTTGCTGAGTTCTTTAGACCACATCACAACAGTCCAAGCAATGATTCCTGAACTCCCTCTAGCCAGTCTCCTCCAGCCCTAGGAATGCTGACTTTGAGTTGCTATTCCCAATACAGCCGACAGCATTACAGGGTGCAGGCTTACCAGGCTAGTCGTGGGGAATCGATTGGGTGTGAAACAGGGAATTCAACTGGAACTGAAGCCGACCGAACCACTTGGACAACATCACACAGTTTCAACAACTGTTCACTAAAGGGCAATATTCCTCAAAACACACTGAGCACGAAATGATTTAACCAGGACTGAAATCGCCTCATTCGCCAAAAGTAAACGCAGCAAAAATAAATTTATGCAGTTTGATTTTTGTTTTTACTTTCCGGTGATCCAATTTTCACACAATCTGTCCAGTATGCAGGAGAGGCAGCCAGATATCCACCATGTTGGTCTATGTCACTTCATCTTTTCATTATCACTCTAAAATTGAGCTGCTCTCACGAATGGTTTGTATGATTTTCTATGGAAAAACATTCATAAACATTCGTACATGCGAATCCCAAACATCCCCACGAAATTCTGAGTCAATCAGTGTCAAAGTCACTGTGATGGTACTCTGTCATGTTTTCTGTGGCAGAAAGGGCAGAAAAATGGTTTTGATACCTTTATCATAATTTTACTGATTTAACTAGGGTCAGCTATGAAAGTTTTGCTCTCTAAATCGTCTTTTATTGTGTGGGTTTTTTTTCTGTATAAAATCATTTTGAATAATACCCGATGAGGTGTCCATTATCAGAATTTAATGGATGATGATGTTAACGCGGAGGCGTGAACCGTCCGACGTCGAAGAGTCCCTTACAAAAGAAAAAAAATATTAATTTATTAATGCAGTAATGTTGCTTTTTTACCATTAAAATGATAAGTTTTTCATAAGAAGTGTACTATTTCGTTGTGATGCGTTGCCAAGGTAACTGGCTTTGACATCGAACCTATAGCTCGGTCAGCCACGGTTATATTACATGAGACAAACATTTCAGAGGGCGGGTGCAGCTNGTGAGACATTTCAGAGGGCGGGTGCAGCTCTAGCTTGTGTGTGTCCAGAGGATGATGCAACATTTTGTTTCAGTCACACATCGTTTCCTAAATTATTTTTATTACAAGAAATATTATCCACCATTCACTCTGATCATTAAATATCAAGCACGTCTATCCTAAATCATTTTTTGGAATGTTATCCACCATTCACTCTGTATCAAGTATGTAAATAAGGGTGGTGGAGTAGGTTTGTCTTACTCCAATCTCCTCGCTCCCCCACTGAAGGCGCAAGGTGTAGTGAATATGGCANTAATCTCCTCGCTCCCCCACTGAAGCCGCAAGGTGTAGTGAATATGGCAGTAATTGCGAGGCGAAGTAGAGCACCTTTATATCCGGGCAGGTGTTTGTCCTGTTAGTATGCGCTGTACGCTGACAGTTGTGTGGCTAGCTGCCAAAGTGTTAACATGACCTCCCCTGTGATTTTAAGTCCCTTAATTTCTTTCCTTCTTCACTGGGGCTGTGGTGGTCCTTGGGTATTTACACCTGCTTGTTTCATTGCAGCGTTGTGTTGTGCTGATTGTCGCAGCTATGCAGAAAGCTGCATGGTGGGCAGTTTCACCTTTGCGGTGCACTGCTGGGTTGTGAGTTTGGTGCTGGAGCAGCTCATTGGGACCTGCCGCGGTATTTGGGATGTACTGGTAAGACTGCTTTTGCTCATCAGACGGAGCGGGACATTAATCTGCATCATATGATTGGTGTTTTACCCTTATATTTTAGACGTGAAGTAGCGTGCCCTACGCTACTGTGCGTGAGGAGAGGTTTGTTGGATTTCCGCCAGCTCCTCCAGTTAATCTGCCCTCGACGATCTAAACCCCGACATATAGGGTTGTTTTGGGAAATTGTCAGTTTTTATGTTTTATTATTAAATGTTTTAAAAGAAATTGTTTAAATAAAATGTCATTTTTATGGGAAGCCACCTGCCAATGTGCATTTTATTTGAACCTACCCTTTTTAGGTTTACTGGGGGGGGGTAACTCCCCAGTTGGGTTGTCACCCTCTTNGGGTTTACTGGGGGGGGTTTAACTGCTCAGTTGGGTTGTCACCGTCTTCTTTTTTGTATAGAAATGATTGCTTTTTTCGTCTTACCAACACCACCCTGCCACATAAGGTAATCAAGAAAGAAAGACAGGCGATGACCTAGTTAAAATTAAATGCAACATTGCCGTTGATCGCAACATCTCATAAAGATACTGTCGTGTCCATAGTGGCGTTTGAAGGATGGAGATTTAACGTTTGTGGATCCTGACCACTGCTGCTTGGGATGTTACAGGACAACAAAATGTTTCTCCATTCTCGTCTCTCCTGGACTGACGGAGCCCAATAAGCCTGCAAGCTGCTTTCACAACTATGCGCCATCACAGACATGATCTGGCATGTCTGCAGCCAAGCATCTGAGTTTCTGTTGTCACGATTACCAACTACCATTTAGTAAGCGCAATAATTTACAACAATAAGTCTATTACTCCGGAACTTCTTTTATAGGTGTCCATTATCACTTTTTAATGGAAACCCTCCAGCCAATCAGAATTGAGTATTCACTCAGACCATGGTATAAATATGACTTTTTGTATGTTACATAAATTAAATACCTACTCAGACCAAACTAGTATTATTTAGTATTAGTATTTACTAGTATACTACTTGATGATTATGTAAATAAAATGT
>CM047986.1:32795028-32810556 GCA_026261665.1 Melanotaenia duboulayi | reverse complement strand
GACCTGAACGTCACAGCCGAGCTGGCTTCGTCCATGCTGACTGCAGTGAAGCCTTCAATGAGAGTGCTGCAGCAGATGGGCGAGTCATCCATTCGATGCAAACAGAGCTATTTATAATGTGTTTGAGAATACAAATTCACACAAAACTGCCACCTCTGAGAAAGCGAAGAAATATGGTGTAAAGCAGTGAAAAAATCTCTCTCGGTGATGTGTCATGCTGTAGATGAGAGACATCCTTTCTGTGCAGGGAGAGCAGAATGAAGTTGCAGCCTCCAAAATAAACCAAGCAAGAAAAAAGCAGCTTTCACATGACCTAAGTAAGAGCCAAGCAGATTTACCGCCATCTGTTTGTAGCTCTGACAATGATAGGAACTGAGTTTTTAATATAGCAACAGAGGCCAGGCAGCACAGTGGCATCCAAATGAGAAGCAGTGCGAACATGTCTGTTCATATTACAGTGAGCCGGGAACGCTTTATGCCCAACTACATGCGTGTCAGCCTGTCTGTGGGTTCATGAAGAAGAAAGAGTGGGAGTGGAGATGTGTTAGGAGTGAGTTTATGTGTGAAGAGAGCAAAAGAGAGGACACATTCTTCATCCACAGGAGTGTGGGAAGGTGGAAGATGAAAGAGAGAGGGTTGCCTTCTCCCAGAGTAGAAACGATAAACATATTGTCCCTGAAACATCCCTTCATATCCAGAGCTTCCAAGAGTTAACTTCGGAAAAACAAACAAGCCACGGTCCATGACACCGAGCATCCACGCAGTTAAAACACAGTTTCAAATAATACGTTTTCATGCTGTCAGTACGTAGGACGCCATGCTGCATGTTTGTCCCAACAGTCGCACTCCCATGACCTACATGTGGGACACCATGATACTGGATCAGGTTGCAACAATAAATGCTTAAAAAGAAGTGTGTATAAAAATTCTAAACATATCAATGTTTTTTGCCTGCAGGCCTCTAAGAGGTTAATCTGGCCATTAAAGAAGCAGGTTACGTCCCTTTGAGCCAGAGAGGAACCGAGTTTTGCTTCAGTTAGTGCATGGAGGGTAAAAGTACATACACAGCAACCGTCCTGCTTTTCATCCTGCAACATTTCAGGAAATGTTCATATGTGTGAAAGCATATTATTATTATTTAAATGATGGTCAAGGAAAAAGTGGTTTTCTGTTGATAAGCTTTAGCTTGTTTTCTTTAAAACTTTCTTTTATGCATATTCTTCATTTACAAGCATTTTATTTTTATACATGCATCCTTTAAGGTGTTTTTTTTTCTTTAATCAGCTCCTCTTTTCTGCATTTTCCTGCCACCAAAGTGAATGAATCTACATATATATATGTANCCATCCTGCTTCCAAACGATGTCCTACCCTGTTGTCATAACAGGGAAATGACTGATGTCTAGAGCGTGTCATGTGTTAAACTAGTTAAAAATGTTAACCTATTTAATGCATTTTTATCAATATATCAGATAATAGATGCCCTGATTACCTCTAAGGTCGTTAGTTGTGACTATGTTGTGATTGGATAAAGTCTCCGTTATCATCATGTCTTCATCCTGTGTGTTCCTGTATTTATGCTAGCTGTGTTAGCATCCAGATGCTAGATCTCACAGTGGAAACTCATGTCAGTTTTGGTCGTCGTGTTTTGTGTTTTCCTTGTTAGCATTCAGGCTTCACAGCTGGAAGTATGCGGAAATCCAGCAGATGGTCTGGCCGGGATCATGTTTTAGTACTGATCAGACTGGTGTGGTGGCCTGCTGTGAGTCTCTCAGTATGATGGGTTTATGCTACATGCTGTTGGTTAAAACCAGGTTCCAGTTTGGGTTGGTTCATCTTTACACTCATGTATGGGTGGACGAAACAGTCAGCATCTAAAAGACATGGCATGTTTTGAACTGACAGTCTGACAGAAATAAATGCGTTTTTGTTGAATGTTTTACGCATTTATAAAATGTTTCTGTTTACAAACACCTGAATCTGTTCACTGAAGGAACTGATGTTTGGTTTGTTTTCAGTGAAATTCTGAGAGAATTTTGCATTATTTATTTGTTCACTCATTCCTCCTTCTTCCCCAGCTATTTACCCACGTCCATCTTCTGTTTGCCAAAAGGGAGACCAGATTTTTATTATTTTTTCCAGCCTGTGTGGTCAGTAACAAGAATAACACAGAAACAGTTGATTAATTTTCAGGACAGAGCAGAGTTGGAGATCATTTTTGTGACCCTTGACATCATTTGTGGAGCTGAAACACATCGATCAGTGAAGCCATTGTTTTTGTCTACAATAAGAATAGAGACCAACGTTAATTGCTGCGCTGCAGTGAGCATATGGTTTGGGAGCACAGTGCTGAATGTTACACATCATAAGCAGCAGCCTGAGAAGCATACAAAAACATTTTTATTATGTCAGGCAGGGGGAGATTAATAGGGTGCTGTTTTTTTGACTGTAATTGATCCAGTTAATGAGACCCTTGTTTTGTGGTTTCCTCCCCCATAACCAACTGTGATGGTGCTCAAAACAAGTGCCAAAAGGTCCCATCTCTGCCAAATGAAAGTGGCTTATTAATTCCAATTATACTGATCATTGAACACTCAAATGAAAAATGAAGACGTTTCAACTTGACTAATTGGCCCCAGGAGTGAGCGTATGTTCGTGTCTCTGTGCCCAATGTATGTGTGTACATGTTTATATAGGGTGTGAGTGTGTGTGTGTGTGTGTGGTGGAGAGTTGAGGAACCAAAGGGGAACAAAAATACTGTGACTTCAGTTACAGAGTTTCAGCTGATTCTGTCTTTTTCATACTTTCTCTCTCTCTCACACACACACACACACACACACACACACACACACACACACACATCAGTCCAAGCATAAATAAAACACAAAGTCAGTGTCACAGGTGTGGCCCAGGTGGGACAAGGGCTGATCCATTAGAGTCCGGGTCAGGGGTTTGAAAGCCCAGCTGCTCTTTTCTTCTGAGCCAAAAGCGTCCTTCAGCAAGATTCTGAAACTTTAAAAAAAAGTCATTGATTATGTTCTTGTGGCTTTAGGTTTAGAAATTTCCAGCATTTTTCAGGTGAACCTTGGAGGTGAGGCCAGAGAGCTCGGCCTGTTTGATGATGAACTCGTTGAACACACTGCCAAGCTGCTGCCAATTTTACATCCTCGTTTTCCATCAGACATTTTTTTGTTCTTGTTTGTTGACGATAAACATGAATCTAAACAGAAGTCTGCAGATTTTGCCTTTTTGCCTCATGATGTTGTACGTGGAGACTGGGACTCCAGACCAAGCTGATGATTCACATCTCCCTCCAGCTCCTGCTCAGTCTGGGGTCCCTGTGCAGTTCTGGTCTTCAGCAGGTGGACCTCCACATTCATCTGGTTGCTTCTTCTATTAGAGATTAAAGAAAAGGGGAGAACATCCTGTTGCACAGCTCAGACTTTAGCAGGATGTGTTTAAAGGGTTACATCATAGTTTCCCACAAAGTCAGTGAAACTGATCTTTTCCTGCATGTTTTTACCTGTTTGTCGGCGTAGAAGGTAACAGCTTTATTCCACTGAAAGCAACACGTTTGTATAATTACTATCCTGAACCAAAACACCTTTTTTTCTTAAAGATTAAACAAGAAGTATAATTAGACGCATGGGACCAGTTAGTTGTCTCAGCGGTGGTTTTGTAAAGACTCGTTCCTGCAGTGCTATGCGGTCGTGGCATTGAGGCAACTCAGCACAGATGACAGACCCCACAGCAAGAAGCACCACAGAGAGGCCATTCACACGGCCGAGAGGCAGGGAAAGTGTGGAGCTGCTTATTTGGGTTTGGGGAAGGGACAGAAAGTGAACTGCTCGGAAATGACACACATCCACATGTGCTCACAGGTAAATATACACATCCAGAATATATACAAACCAAGAGCTATTAAGGCTGAGCTGCTGCAGTGTGTTCAGGCTGGTGGCTGCAGAAAGAAGCAACTGTCTGAACTCTGTGTGAATGCAGACACATTGTGGTGGGGGGGTCACATTACATTATAACCTTATCTGAAATGTTGAGACAGTTTGTGTTTGAGAATGGGGACAGGTAACTTGTTAGAACAAATAGAAAGTCAAATCAACAGTGAGCCAGACTTCTGTAACCTCCTGATCTTCTGGCTGACAACACGAGTCCAGCTGTTCCTTCAGCCAACATCTGATCAAAGTGTCACATTGTGTTAAATTAACAGGTTTTTAAAGAAACTATTGGGCTTATTTAAAGTGAAGAACGTTTCTAAAGTACAACGTTTCTAAATTCAGCTGTGATCTTCAAATTCTCGACCCCGTCTTAACAACCAGGCCTTTACTAAGAGTGTGAGCACCTCCACACACGCTTCTTGTATTTCCTGCATTTATGTGGGAATGGATGCCCATCAGCAGTTCCAGAGCTGCTTCTGGGTCAGAGCCCGATCTAGAACCAGTTCTTTCTGTTTCATGCTCTAAAGATATGGTGCTACACAAACACCAGGAGCAGGAAAAATGTTGAGACTTTAAAAAGAGCTAATGTAGCATCTTGGCTGCTTAAATGAAGAGAGGACAGTAAAAAGCTTCAACATGGAGCAACGAGGAAGAACGTGAGGCCTGGTAAAAGATGAAAAAAGGAAGCTTTAATGTCACTGCAGTTGCCTACAACAAATTTATTTCCAGCTTTCTCACAGGAAGCGACATGTTACAAAAGTTAACATGACAGTAAATAAACAGTAAAAACAGTTTACAGCAATGTAGGCCTTTAGAAAAATCATGATGGACATTTACTGCATGAGTTTAAACTGCATTTTAGTTTTAGTCACTACGTGCAGAAATAGCTACTGTATTTATTATAATATTATAAATATAATATGCATTTTGTGTATGAGCAGGTACAAAAATAGAAACAATTTACAATTATGTTCTAGTAGAATACTAAAAGATTCCCCAGTCCCCAGTGGGATAGAACCTACATAAAACTACAGTTTTGCTCTATCCACCAATATTTAACCCACATGCTGCAGTTTTAATACAGTTAATATTCAGTCAGAGGATGAGTGACTTCCAAATTCTACATGGACTCAGGCAGCAGTTTTCTTCCATGATGCTTCTTTCTGCTCAGCAGCAGCAGTCTTCCCTTCTTTACCAAATCTCTGGGTAAAGATACTCACAGATGATCGAACAAACTCTGAACTGGAAACTCAGAGTTGCTCAGACTAAGTTAACCCTGAGTTTCGTTTTAGAGTTAGTTAGACCTTCTTTCTGGAGCAGCTGCTGGATGACTGAATATTCTTCGTCTGAATTCAGAGTGGAGTTGTTGTTGGACCTGAAAACCTTAGGAAGACTGTCTAGCTATGAAATTATTCTAGATGGTGTTGGGTTGGCTTCCAGTACTTCAGTGACAGACCTTCTGGACCAGGTTCTGTCGTTTGACTCATAAACAGCTGACACATAAACCAGGTTCCCAAAATGAGGAACATCCAGTCACAGAGTGATGTAGAAAAATGGATTTGTTCATTCCAGATTGGACGACTGTTATTCCTGATTATTGTTATGTCCCGGAAATGTTCAGAAAAAACTCCATCTGATCCGAAATGACTGTTTTTTGCAATTTCGTTGCACTTGTTGCAATGACAACAAAATTCTATTCTATTCTGTTAAAATCTGAATAGGACTTAAAATTCTTCTCTTCATGTAAAGTTCTTTTTGACCAAGATGAAGAGTCTAAGATTTTTTTTCCCATCAGAACTTCATTCTCAGACTGCAGGTTTACTGGAGGTTCCTAGAGGTTCTAAAAGTAGAATTGGATGCAGAACCCTCACCATGGAACCAGCTTCCATTTTGGTTTCAGGAGGCAGACACTCTCTCTACTCTTCAGATCAGTGAAATCTTGTACGTCTGGTTTGGTGATCCTGATCCATCCCTTTGGTTCTGCTGCTATAGACCGAGGCTGCTGGGGGACGTCCCATGATGCACTAGGCTCCTTGTCTGCTCTCTTTACTCTCTGTGTAGAAACATTTGACACTGATGTTACCATTAATTTTGTGTTTGTCTTGTTCTTTCTCAGCAGGCATCCCTGGTTCAGAGTTATGCTGTTGGTTGGCCCCTCTTTCCTGTCCTCTCCACCCCCAAACATGGCAGTCCTTCCTGGTTCTAGTTCTGATGGACGTTTTTCTTCCTGATTCTGGTTCTGATTGTGGCTTTCCTTCTGGTTCAAATCTGGACCACATAATGGATTTGTTTTAATTAAATTATTGTTACTGGAATAATGAATTGGACTGAATTGGACTGTGTCTGTAAAGGTTACTCGTGAGAACTTTGTCTTGATCTGGCACTGTACAAATAAATTGCTAGCAGGGAGACAGGCCAGATCCAGGAAGAAGAAGACAGTAGGTTGGTAAAGAAAAACAAATGTTTAATGTAGTGAACTGTGAATCCTTAAGAAAACAAGCTCAAAAAACACCTGAGGCAGAGACGGTGGTACAGTGGAGAAAAAAAAAACAGGCATGTGGAAGGTTAGCTCTAGTCTGGACTGTGATTTTATCTGGGAAAAAAAGATCCACCAAACGATGAAGATACAATCCAAAAAAGATATTTCAGAACTGGAATACAAACCGTGCTTGGCTGGTGTTGCACCAGTTGGTAAGGCAACGATCTGGTGATGAGCAGACTGCAAACTGGAGCTTAAGAAGGTAGGCCAAGGTGATCTGCAGGTGAATCCAATCTGCCAT
Source organism: Melanotaenia duboulayi (assembly GCA_026261665.1). NCBI lineage: Eukaryota > Metazoa > Chordata > Actinopteri > Atheriniformes > Melanotaeniidae > Melanotaenia > Melanotaenia duboulayi. Next base: position 32,803,827 of record CM047986.1, on the reverse strand, counting down.
TAGCACCGCCGTCACGCCCAGCAGGAAGTCCCAGAGCCACAGAGAAACCAAAAAACAGAGACATAACAAAATAAACAAAGTCATGATTCCTGACACCATGTGGCACTTTTTACAACAGATTGTCTGTCCACATGAGCAGACGCAGCTGTACTTGAAATGAACTGATCACGTGACCTCCTACATGTCCATGTACATGTAAAAAAAGTGTTTTCATTACATTTTTGCTATATTCTGCTATATCAACACATGTAATAAAACACATTAGAGCATGAAAAGGTTTTAGTGATATTTAAGAGGCTTTTTTTTATTCAGATGTTTCCATTACCAGTTTTTTAAATTTTAATATTTACATTTTACGCAATTCTTGGGGTAAAGGAAATACAGCTAACAACTCGTTGTGATGTCTTTGTTCTTCAGTACAGTTGGTGACAAACTTGTATGCAAACACGTATAAAGTTCACATCTTCTTCTTTTTGTTTTTTTCTTTTGTGTGGATGATGACGATGTATTTCCCGTAGACGTATGTTTGAATTATATGTGGTCAGCACAATCTTGGTTACATACTGGTGTTTCCATGGAAACAAAGGAGTTAATGGTGCATGTTGTGATGCAAGGCACTCAGAGGACAGTACACGATCTGACGCTACAAGATAAAACCAGTTATTCTGTCCATACATGGCGAGCGCAGGTGGATTATCAGAAAATCTTCACCATGGAAGGTGTTTCCTTAAAAGTTATTTTTCCAACAGCCAACAACTACATTTGCATATGGATGACAGACACAAACACAGAGAATCATCTGCAATCATCAAAATAACAGCGTACATCTGGACAATGTCTGAGACTGTGCTCCTAAAACTGGAGTCTCTGGTACCAGGCAGCCAATCCATGGCTGATCCTGAAACTGTGATCTGGTACCAGGCGTCCTCTTCACTGGGGATGGAAGTCCTGAAGCTACAGTATGACTTCCTGGCAGGAAACAAGTAATGATCTCTAATACTTCTGTTTCATTATATTTATAGGTTTTGTCATTTTGCTTTTAAATGATGTGAAAACTTTCCTGTTTTCTGTCTTTGCTCTCAGGCATCTGTTGGGCCTTATTTATCTCCCACTCCAACTCTCAGTCTAGAAAATAATTGGCAACTTTGATAGACAGAGTGGATAATAAACATTGCTGCAACAATGATGATGATCTTCCACCACTACCATTAATATAATGATTCTGTTGTTCTTACAGCCTCAGACATATAATCTTAAGCCTCATACAGTATGTGGGTGTGTAGAATATGATTATAGGCTTTCATTACACACATAAATAAAGGAGAGAGACAGCACTGGAGGAGGAGAGGGATGAGGAGGATGCTGTAAGATGATGGAAATATCAAACATCACTGACACTCCTAAAAAAAAAGAAAACACAGAAAGATTGCCGAAAAAGAAAATTGACATATTAGTTGTAAATAGGAGATAGGCAAAGAAAAGGCAGAAAGTGGAAGGGAGGAAGAGGAGGGAAGGCATTAAGGAAGCAGTAATCCACTTGTCACATGCAGCGATGTCAACCAAAGAGACTTCTCCACACAGCAAGGGATAAATCCATTTATTCTGGTAATAGCTGCTCTTATCAGCCACTGACTCTGTGCAAACGCACAACGTCTTTGTCTCGACACTAAAACTACTGCTTACATTCAATAATACAACTTAAGTCAGACTCTTAGTTGCTCGGCGCTGGTTTAAATCACTGGGTTTTTGACCAAGTTCCCTGTTTGTCATCTTTATCTACCACTAGGCTTGGCCCAGAAAATTCTAACTTTGGTATTTTTGCATTACGGTGGAGAGCTGCTGAAACTGGAACTCCACTGTAATGCAAAGTTCTGGTTCAGATGTATGAAACATAAGAAATACAACACCTGACCCTTTGGTTTGAGTTGAAAACAATAACCTGCTGCAATGAAAACCAAGAATGCATCAACAATAGTGAATGTGTGGATGGATCGACTTGAAATGGATATCTTTCTTCATGACTGTGACAGTTGTTCATGTGAAATCAAAACAAATGTCTCTCCTTATCAAAATGACTATCACAAAGAGTCAGGGTAGACCCCAGTCAGATCATTGTTCCATAACAGGACACGTTAGAAATAAAGGAGACTAATTTACACGAACAACCACATAACTAAATTCAGTGCACTGGTAATTATACAACAGATACAAACATCCTGGGCCCTTACTCAGGGCAACAAAGTCAAACACTGTGTGGGTTAGAGTCAAGCTACAAGAGACTGTAACTAAATATGACCTGGAATATAAATGATTCATTTTTAGACCACTGATTTCAGCTTGAGGAACTGATGTTAAGAGGGTGGAGAGGGTTTGTCCTGCAGAAGAGTTTTCACAGCTTGACCACATGCATCAGACTTTGCAAACCAAACTTCCAGACTGCAGAACTTAATACGAGCAGAGTGTACACGGAAAATACCCCCCATATCTCTGCCGTCTGCCAGTCTGTCTCCACACACAAAAACAGGTCAGATTATAGCTGATCTGAAATAACAAACTCTCTGCCTCAGACTCTGAATGGGAGTCTTCTTTTTTTACCTTTCTTTTAGTTCTTCTAGTTTGTTTGGTCAGGCCAGCAAATAATCACAAAGGGCACTGTGTAAGCTGGATGGAGCGTGCTTCAGCTTTATGCTAATCTGTCAAGTCTGGTGGAGTAGTGACCCAAGCTCTTTATGAACTCTGGACTGCGCTGAGTTTCTAAGATAGAAAACAGGCTCACTAGATTGCTTTCAGTGTGAGTCGTGTCAGGCATACACTCTGAAAGCTGAGTTTAAGAGGTCAGGGCAAAGCTAAAGAGATCTAAAGGAACAAAACAATACATAACTGGCAAGAAAGATCAGGGGGTCCTTTCTAAGACAAAAAGAGAAAAGAAATTTAAAAGGATGTGATATGTGATTGGATCCAAATTTCCTTCACTTTTATGACACATAACCTATTAACCTAAGTGTAGAAACAGCCACCTGCACTTGTCTGGATTAGTTGAAAGTACTGTGTTTTACACCATCATTAACATGACCTTTAGTAACATAACTATGACAATGTAACCACCTAAATTTAACCATGACAGCAACCTGGCAGCGAGTGGAAGTGAGTGGATGGCTGAATTATCAGCACCTGTAAGAGGGGCGATGAGTAAGTGGAGACGACAAGACTGAAAGTAAAGGGATCCTACATGTCACACCGTTAGACAGCGTAGAGAAAGGCAGACAAGCAGATTTACTCACATACAACACAAGCAATGGAAATCAAAAGAACACACTCGGACCATGACCAGGTCACTGAATCTCAACCTCATCTACAAGTCTAGCAGCAATCCAAACCCACAGGACATTATTTAAAAAAAAAAACAAACAAACATATNTCATTATTTTAAAAAAAAAACAAACAAACATATAAACTCATATAAAATCATTTAAGATGATTCAATTAAAATCATTAAAGCAAGCGACAGTAAACATACAACAAACACCAGATTAGCGACAGGGTAAATCATTCCCAATTATTTTCAGCTTATTCAGCTCGATATGGCTGATAAAGCCATCAAATTCCATAAAACCTGCCAAACTTGTACAGTGGCTGTTACATGCCTGTTAGCTGCCGAGTGAAAAGTCCCTCTTGATGATTGATTCATCAGTAAATACAGAATATAATCCTCTTTCTCTACATCAACCATTGTGTGTATTGTGTGGTCAGAAGCAATAAAGTTATGTCAAAATGAAAGCTAAACTGTACGTCACCACTGTCTGATCAACTACACACACCTGAGGTAAGCCGCAAAGCTTGCCAACACGTTTAATGGTTTTATGCTATTTGATCCAATAGTAGAGGAAATTTAGTGTTCTGTACCCAGAAACAGTTAATGTAAAAAAAAAAATCTGATCTGATCTGGAGGCAGTGGAACTACCAGGAGAGCACCCAATAAATGCCACGAACACACTGACCGAAGCAAACTTTGTTTCAAAGAAACTTAAACTTCATCATCTTCATCATCTCTAAAGCTGAATGCACAATGTATAATTGTGGGCCTACAGATGGTGCACCACTTCCTGCATGCCATAAAGTACCTAAATCAAAGAATATCTATATGGTCATGTGACCATCACGTCCGATCATTCACCCAACAATAAAAAGATCTGGGTTTTACATTCAGCCACGGGTCTCCTGCCTTTAATGAGGCATGCCTATGCATTGCATTTTCAAGAATTTAATTGAACTTTCATTTATGGTTTCCAATTGTTTACCAGCACTAGTTACCACGGTAACTCAGCTGGGCAGCTATCCTGGTCCGGAGCCTTGTTCTCCAGCACTAGTTAACTCGGTAACTAAGATGGACAGGTAATGTAGTAACAAGTGTCACATAATATTACCTGTAAACCTTCAATTACAGCTTGCACACACATCATTCTACCTTCTGTATTCTTAATTTCTTTTTGTAAAGTAAAATGTATTCCTTTTTTCACTCGTCTCATAACCCTGTTACAAGAGCAAGCTATGAAATACACACTTCATTCAGCCCATTATTTTTATTTTTGCCTCCTCATTCCTTTAATAGTGTTTCTTGAATAAAATAATATCTGCCTTATTAATTTTTATATAAGACAAAGTAGGGGTTTCCACTTCCCCTGATATTCCAGGTCATGTATTTTATAATTTTACTAGTCATATGTGTGTTTTCTAGTAAATACTTTTGTAATAATTAAGGCTGTCAAAAATAACGTGTTTACAGCGGTAACTAATTTAAGTGATTAACTATGTTAAAACTTTTAATGCATGTAGTGCATGCGCAGCATCCGTCGTTAATGACAGCGAGACATGGAGGAGTCTGGAGACAACATGGAGAAAGTGACGTTTTACAAACATCACTGATCTGGTCGTGGGGCAGCTGGAGCCTATGCCAGCAAATATCAGGCGAGGCAGGGACACCCTGGACAGGTCCCCAGTCCATTGCAGGGCCTCCGAAAATATTTGAGAGATGAAACGATCCTTCTCTTTTCTGTTTCTGTCAGGTCATGCATCCCCCCCAGCCCACGCCCTGCTTCCCTCCCTCCCCAGGCCGACTGGCACAGTGATGCCATTCAAGCGGAGGAAAGCTGAGAGGGTCTGCTCTATCGACCATACGGAGAAGAAGTGCGATACCTTCTCTTGCTCTCAGTCACAATGGAGTTCCCACACAGAAGGTATCAGGTTCGAGTCTCACGCCTGCCTACTCGATTTCACCATTCATCCCCCACTCTGATAAGGAGAGAGAACGAGGCCGAGAGGAGTGCAGTTTTGTGAAGAGAGAGAAGAGTGAGGCTGTGAAGGAGCCATTAGGTTGAAAGAAAACCAGCAGGAATAAAAGGAAAATGTGAAGCTCTTGGAGAACAGAGAAAGATGAGCAGAAAGGAAAGGAGTGATGAAAACATTCTGTAGAGAAGAGAAGATGAGGGCGAGGAGAGAGTGAGAAGGAAAGGGAGAATGAGAAAGGAAAATGACTGGTGGAGGCAGCAGAGTTGTTTCTAAGAAGATCTTTCATGTGAATAATCAATAAAATTAAAAAAGAAACAGAAGAGAAGACACAAATGTGACAAGCAGTAGTCATAATAACCCAAGATATAAAATAACAAGTAAGAAGAACAACAGGTTCATTTTGTCTGAGCCCTTCTCCAATAAACAATAATCACTTCCTGTTTAAAGCTGCCCCAGATCCCAACGACAGTTAATTACATATTTCTATTTTCATCAAGCCAGTAACCGACTACCAGGGCTGTTGCTATCCAGTTGGGTGCACTAAGCATAACTGCTTTGTGGTGCCCCCTCCCCACCTTGTTTTTAATCTAATAGCTATTACAGAATATGATTATGCATTCTGGCATGTTTGGGGTTCAACACTGAAAAGAATTAGGCATTTCTACTGTTCACCATTAAATTCAGCCCCATGCCAGGCCTGTGCATAAAATGCTATTTGATTAAATAAAAGCTGAATTCTAAAATAAAGACTTACAAAAATTTGTGCCACATGCGCTAACACAGTCAAAATAACCTGTTTTAGAATTAAAAATGTGCCTATATGGACAAAAATATCCACAGTCATGCACAGTGTAATGTTCTCTTAGTGCACTAAAAGTTCCACATGTAGCACAAGTAACACAAAATCACACCACAGAACCTGAAGTTGAGAAGATAAATCCTAACAAATGAACAAAACTACTTATGCATGAACAATGTCACCAATTAACCCTTAAATGGACAAGCACATCTACACATTTTACTAAATAATAGCTGCTGTTTTCCAATCTTTCTAGGCTAAAATAATATTTATGTGATTATTAAAAGAAAAGAAAACTGGCCAAACAACAACATTCTCCCATCCTTCTCTTGTCCACTCGTCTCGCTGGTGTTTGTCTTCTGGCTGTCCAGGTTTGAGGGTCTCCCAGTCTACAGTGATGTGTCCCAATGATAAAATGGTTTGTTCTGTTTATTTACTTTGTGTAGATGCAACAGTCCTTACAGGACATTAGGTTCTTTTCTGGGCTGAACACCAGCAGCTCATGAACTGAAAGTTATTCTGGTATAAAATGTCCTCTTTGGTCATGGACACCCTCCTCTTCCTCAGCCTCAGTCTTTCCACCATCCATCACTGCATCATAAGAATAAAGTAGCCTCATAATAAATGGGCAGAAATGGTGAAATGGTGATGGTGTAAACTGATTTTTGTGTTTTTGTGCTGACATGTTGCTGATCTGAACCTTTTTACTGTCTCCTCAGGTTGGTTGTGTTGCGGTGTCTGCCATATTTCACCCTTCCTGCATCATTTTCAATAACAGTTGTGCAACATCATTTTTTACAGCATTAAGTAACTGAAAGTCTATTTAACAAGCTGGAATAAATGTTTAATCCTTCCATTTTAAATAACACAAATGTGACATTGTTAAGATATTTGTGCTTAAAAATAAATAATGACAATAATAGCTGGAACTGGGAGGTCCTGCTCGTTTACTTTGTCTGAGAGTCGCCTCATTAATGTAGAAATGTTTGGGATCAAAAGTTAGACAACACACCAGAAATTCATCCTTCTTTGGTGGCAGGGGGAGTTGAGACGTCATGGAAATGTTTTAATCGTTTTCACTCCCAGATGCTGGCAGGTGATTCGATCCGCAGCTATCTGGGTGTTCACTGTGATAAGAAACTGGAGCGCTGGGCAAAAAGGCACAGTGCAGTCTTTCAAGGCCGCAGGTTGATTTCTACCAGGAAACCAGTTTTTACCCCTGATGATAAAGCCTACATTTAGGAAAGAACATTAATACATTTCTCAGAAATGCCTTGGCTCTATAAATGTTTTGGAACACAATTAATTTAAAATGTTTTGTGAAGAGAGAGAAAAAAAAACAAACAAAATCACATACTTTAGCTTAAAGGTCACATTTTGGTGCTTTTAGGTACATTTATTTATTTTCTCCCCTGTTAAAAACATCTTTAAACAAAATCTCTAATAGAACCCTAATTCTAAAAAAATGTCTCTAAATGTAAATTAACTCAGAATGCAATGATTTCCAAATCTAATCAATCCATTTTTCATTAACAATAGAACATAGAGCAATAGAAAGTAAGACAATAACATTCACAACAACATAAAATACACAGAATAAAATACATGAGAAGTCTCACAGCAGAGCTCTGGACCCACATCGATGGGCTAGCCCCTTCTTTTTCAGAAAGTTGACAGGCCATCACTGTAGTCCAAGTCACCTCAACATGTAGTCTCGGGAGGCTAGGATCAAACCACCAATTTTCTAAAGGACCACTCTTCCTCTGGCGTACGGCAGTTATAGTCAACTTTTGGGATTTACCAAAACAAAACTTGATGGGAAAATGTTCCTATATCCATGCACACTCTGACCCAGGATTACGCACATAATCTGGGAAAACGGGAACCGGCGACTCCCATGCCTCCCGCATGGGAGATGGATGCTCTACCAACTGAAATATCCAGCCGCATAGTCCAATGCCTCTGTCTTCCCTTCTGACACTGTGATGACAGCATCAGCGAGCTGCTGCCACTATTCTGTCTTTCTGACACCAGTAACGTCCACGCCGTGAAAACCAACTAAACATTTTTAAGTTTGCCAACACGGTCCATCAGGATCTCTGTCTCACACCCTAAACAATTCCACTTCTTCTCTCTTTTTCCCTCCTGAGCCATCATGTAAATGATGTGATGAGTATTTATTATAGGCATCCACCCGACCATTTATAGCCACCATGAGGGCATGTGCGCCCGCTTTAGAGTTGATTCTGATTTATCAACAGAAACAGGTGTGGGAGGTGCGTGAGCACGCTTTTACAAATCTGAAAGTAGAAGTAGAAACTGAGAAGAGTAGAAATTGCTTTTTGCGCAGGAGACGCCACCTGTAGTTTGCTTTGCTATGCACAGTTTTATAAATAAGGCCCCTGGACCTTGGTTGCTGGATTTCTGCTTCCATGATGCTCCAGATGTTGTGTACTGGTGAAAGGTCTGGACTGCAGGCAGGCCAGTTCAGCAGCCGGACTCTTCTCCTGTGAAGCCATGCTGCTGTGATGGATGCAGGATGTGGTTCAGCATCGTCTTGCTGAAATCTGCAAGGTCTTCCCTGAAAGAGACGTTGTCTGGATGGGAGCAGATGTTGCTCTAAAGCCTCCATGTACTTTTCAGCATTGATGGAGCTTCACAGATGTGGAAGCATATGCTAAATGCCAGTAATGATGCTGGTAATTTAGTCTTTT
>CM047986.1:32720920-32731278 GCA_026261665.1 Melanotaenia duboulayi | reverse complement strand
TGGTGTTTTAACATGCATTCTTTTCCCGGGTTCCACACCTTGCACTTCTACTGCATNGCACTCTTTTCCCGGTAGCAGGGTTCCACACCTTGCACTTCTACTGCATTCTTTTTTAAACTTGTGATGGTCCAGCTGTGTTTTGCAGCAACATGTCTGCTCTAGTGGATCTCTGGTTGTCTCTGTTTGCGTCAGCTGCCAGTGATCAGCTGATCAGCTTTTCTCTTTTGTTGCATTTGTTTATCATTCAACTAAAAAGGAGAAAACTGGTGGTTCATGGTTCACACCGTCACATATTTACCCAAAGTATTGTTTTTGGCAGGACCTTCTCTAACACTGTAGCTGGCTGGTGGTAGACAGGGTTTATACTTATTCTAATTATGTAGGAGTGAGGTTTCAAAAGTTCTGATGGGGGGGCCAGGCAGGAGCACTGACCAGGAAAAGGGGGGCACCAATGAGACCATTTTTTAGGTCTAGACCTTATCATTGAACTGATTAATAAAACTAAAGTGAAAAAAAAATGCTGGTATAGGACTTTTATCACTACTGGACAAACACTCACACTGATAAACGTGTTTCTAGCCAGATCTTAACTTCAGTCGTCACGTCTGCTAGTTTTATGACAGAAATTATTGCCATGGAGATGGGTGGTGAGATGCTGATATATGAAATCTGAATTATGATCTAGAACATGGTAGAAATGATTTAGAAGAACATCTAGAAGTATATCACATGCTGCATTTACTGACCATTGGACATCTGACCTTTTACCCAAGGGGTCAGTTAACAGTAAATATTTGTAGCATTGGAACATTCTTTGGATACAACACAGTAAAAACAGGCAAATTTCAGGCATCGAAGCAAATGGTGATTAACCATAATCAATTTGAAAACTTTGATTAATCGTGATTAATTACATATTAACATGAGCCAGTCAGTTATCAGTCTTTGTTTTTTTAGTATTTCCTACTGCTGGCGTTTCCATGAAGCTCTAACTAATTCAACAGCAGGTTAGGTTCCTGCCAGTTTCCATGGTAATCAGACTCAGTAAGAACTAAAACACGTTGATGGTAGNATCAGACACAGTAAGAACTAAAACACGTTGATGGTAGTGAAAACCCAGAGTCTAAACCTGCAGTTTATCTCGAAGAGCCACTAATCCTTCTTTGTTTTCCAGAGCCCTGATTAGCTCTAGGATACCTCTGCTTCCACCCAACTAATTCATGCAGCCAGGAAAATCACAGGTTAAGAAGTCCCAGTAGTGGCTAAAATAAAAAGCTTGCTGTTTTTGTCTTCATGCTGAGCTAATTTAGCTCGCTGTCTTTGAAAGCTGCACATATAAACTGAAATGTTTCAAATGAAAATGCTCCACAACTAGTGTAACACATCGATCTGTCCGGTCATAAATGGGGTTTGGGAGTCAAGCTTCCACTTTTTTGGTTTTGACTGTTTAAGGATTTGTTTAAACTGATGTTAAGAATCATGTCAGTCATCCTGTAAACTGGGATTTGTTCTAATCTGAACAGGGTCAAGATGAAGCGATATTTCACAATAATCACTATGTACATCCAAGCTGTTTTCAATTACCCTCTAATTTTCCATTCAGGGAGAAAATCAACAGGCAAATCCACAAAGGAAAGATCAGCTTACAGTGTCTGATGTCAAGAGATTAAGATTCATCCCAGTAAGAAGTGAATACCACAGGTGCATTCACATATCAAGCCACTGGGCAGCACATTGGAAAGTGAGAGCATATGTGGACACACGCCTCACACAGTCGTGGATTAGCAGAGGCGGTGGGAAATACCGCCCTAGCACACACACTCGTACGCAGGCAGACGTGGCTTTTTCTGGCAGGCTGCTCTGCGGTGAGCGGTGTGAGGTTTTAAAGGGATTGGATGGTGTTGACTTTGCCATGAACCAGCAGAGCCTCTGCACTTTCACAGCTGCCTCCCTCATCATTTGCACGGGGCCTCCAATCACAGTGGAAAATAAGGACTGGGGAGGGTTGAAGATATATCACCACACCTACCGTCTTCTCCAGCCTTTACTCCATCTCCCTTAATGCCTCACTCTCCAGCAGTGAGGGGCGTTTTTTATTGCCTCTCCTTCAAGGTGGTTGCCATAACTCATATTTCTTTGAGTTTATCTAATATTCCAATTATACAGCTGTATATTCCAGCTCTGTTTTTATGAGTCCTTCCCAAGGGCACACTTCAAGCATTGAGGACCACAGAAACTTGACTGTCTGTGACACTTGTGTCATAGCATAGCTCCTACTGGATGTTCTTTTAATACATATCAGGCATAGTCGTGAATAGTCATGATTAATTTTTAAGCTGTGATCAATTTGAAATCTGTGATTGAACATTTGACAGCCCTAAAATATGTAATCTTCATCTAAACTTTGGACTGCAGAGATTCTGAGTGTTGTGTTGTAATTTTCATGAACAAAAATAATTTAATTTAATAACAAGGACAAGTGAATAAACTACAGTTTTGTTGTTCAACACTATTATTATTGGATGAAGACGCCCTCGGATACTCACATACTAAACAATTTTAGCTTCCAGGGTCAGATGGGCTCTGAACTTGTTTCTGGTGTGCCGGTTGGGTAGTCCAATCCTTGGTTAACAAATATAACTTTTTCAGTATCTGAGGGTAGGCGTTGGAAATTACATCAAAATAAAAACTGTGAAGCTGCTTTGTATTTAAATATTTTCCATTATAGTGAATAATGCCCCTGAGCACTGTGTTCCTTGAAAATAAGATTTTGGCATCGAAGTAGCCTTTGATGTAATGGTTACTGTTTTTTCAGAAACAGTGAACTTGAAGTGCATGTTAAATCTGTTGAAGTAAGGACTGATAAAAACAGGAATCATCCAAATCTTCAACACGCTCCAGGCATAAAATTGGAAGGACAGAATAGCAACACAGCTAACAGCTCTGGCCCGTGTCCAAAGACTAAACACTAAATGTATGTTTCCTGAAGAATTTGGCATTGATGCATGGCCAGGTTTCCAACCTGAAACCAGTGTTTGGGTTTACTAAGCAGGATATATCTTCTGCTTATTCCATGACTAAAAGCTCAAGAGACAATGAATAGGGAAATGCTATATTTCAACTCATAATGAAAGCCAGATCATGGTTCCATTCAACTGCATATACTGTGCAAATCAGTAAAATTGAAACCCTTCTATTCAGACCTAGCCAATTCAAATAAATAAAAAAAAGTGGACCTAATATTGTATGACTTATTGACTAGTTGACAGGAAGATGAGAAAGACCTGTAGATAGTATAAGATTTCTCCTGTATTGAAGGAGCTGTTTTGAAGCTTCTTTTATAAACTTTCATACCTGCGATGTAGCTTATATGCCACGCAGACCACTGGGCCAATTTCAGGTGCAATTTGCTGGCAGGCGGAAAGCAGCTGGTCTCAGAGTCTGGAGCTGAGCTGCATGATAGAAACACAAATGGAGCAAGACTTGAATTTTTTGGGCTCACATCTCATGTGGTCACATTTCATGGGAAAATATTTCTAAGAACCTGTTTTTTTTCTTTTGTTTGTTTTGTTTTTTAAACTATTATTACTTTTCTGCAAGGTTGTGACAGAGCCAAAGTGCAGCCTTTGTTTTACCAACATCATCAACTTGATGAGTCTGAACCAATAAAAGCATAAAGTCTCATAACACTTAGTTTGGTTTGTTGTATTTGGCACCTGCACGTTTGTTTTTCATGACTTTCCATGGCTCTGTTGGCTTTATTCTCTGTCCTTATGGTCAAGGTCTGTGGTAATGTTACGCCAATGATATGCAGGACTGGTTTACTTGACATGTTTGAACCTAGCTGTTATGTCTCATTGTTAATTTGGTCTGACACGTTTGCCAGCTGAAACATTTGCTCATCAAAGCCGACTGCAGCATTTTCTAAGTCATTTCCATGTTAGGTCTTCAGACCAGGACCTGACTCTGAGTTTCTGCCGGCTGGCCAGGAGGCTGTTTAGCTGACCTACTAATCTGCTGGTTATTCCCTAAATAGAAATCAGCTATTCTGGAGTTCTGTGTCAGCAGTTCTGCAAGGACTGGACATGTCCTCTCCCTTCAAATGAAGACACACAATCTCACACTTCCAGTCCTTGCTACTGAAAATGTATGAGCTACACAAACTAATCTTGAGAAAGTAATCTTAAAAGGAAAGGCAATGTGCTTCTGAATGTTTTACTGTTAATAAATTCATAAAAAATAGAAAATGGTATCAGAGTAGAATTAGTTTGTTTTTGTTACCTATATGTTTTTGTGTTTTATTGTGAAGCACTTTGTCATTATTATCATGAAAGGTGATATTTAAAAAAAAAAAAGGTTTTCACCTTCATATGAGGCACAGTGGTTTACACGAAACCAACTTGTTTTTCATCTTATGGTTTATTTAACAGACACTGAAGTGAAAAGGTATTTGTTAGCAGGAAGTTTTCAAATTAAACTACACTGGGAAATCAATCTATAAATTAAATGAGGATTAAATTAGTTTTAGAAAAACTTCATCTCAACGAGGAGTTGGTCTAAATGTGGACAACAGGTGCAGAGGCCAGTTATTTCACATAACATACGAATCTCATGTCAGCAATACAAAACTACAGCACAAGTTGGTGCTTCTGGACTTTTCTAATGTGTGACTCTTTCTTTCACAGAATTCTTACGGTGATATTTTAATTCTTTAAATATTACTGTTCATACTTTATTTCTCTCCTCCACTGTCACATCATAGATATTGATCCTACAGATCAGGTCTCATCATAGAATAAGGACTCAGGTTAGAAGTAAATTTGAGCTATGAAAGGGAAGGTAATCCGTTTGTTTTGTTATTTATTTTTCTTTGTTTGTTTTTTCCCCTTGTTCCTACAATACCCAAAGCAGAGCTTCAGCCTTGATCATCCATCTCCAGTCCCTTTAAAACCAGTTTAAAACCAATACCGATTACTGCCTTACTGTAATAGTGATACACTTTAATTAATTTTCCTTTATATTGCAGTTTTCTTTATTCAGAAGTTAGTTTCTGGAAAAAAGTCTGTGTAGCATTTTTAAACATTTACAAAGCACATGCCACAGGTATGGTGTTATGTCTCCGTCACCATCTGACAATATAACATTCACGCATGCAAAGAAAACATGTTTTCCGTTCAATGACTATTATTAAAGACTATTATAAGGGCTGTGCATCTTCTCGCGATTTGATTCAATTACAATGATCTTGTCAACGATTCAGTTTAATACAATGATGCATCACTATAAGTTGCGTCCTCAATTTTCTTTATTACTCCACATTGCTGCTTTCTAATTGTTCGATAAATACAAGCAGTCCGATAATTATGAATTCTGTTCATTTCTAAGTAATTCAAAGATCAATCTGAGTGTCCTGATACTGACAAACAACATAAACATGTAAACCATGATGTCATTCTCAACATCATCGTTGAATTTTTCTTGTTCCATTGCTGGAAATTCAAGAAACATAACTACTATATTTTGACCCTCTGGTCGAGCAGCATTCTATCTTTCTTGCAGTGAAACAGAGTGTTTTGCCTCTTTAGTCTTCCCGTAATTAGCTCGGACAGAATACGGGAGTTAAGAAGATGCTTTTCATGTTCTCCTTCATGGTCAGACAACATTTGCCTGTAAGTATTCTACTTAATTTCTTATTGAGCACAGAGAATATTGTTGCTGTCAACATTTGTTTATGGACAATGTTGCTTTAAACCTTTCCACTGCCCAAGCACCGGCTTCGCTTCTAGTTCTCAAAACTTCCAAGATGGCACCAACTGTTTGTTTTGGCCACTAAGAATTCACAAATGGCCGTCGTTTTTAAAGATGGCCACCCATCAAGGTACTCATGTGCCTCTGATCATGTTTTTAGGCATTTATGTTTGGTTTTAAATACTTTTGGAAGTTCCACACTCTGTGCCACACTTTGTTGCCAAAAAGGGCATGCAACATTCCCGGAACTTGTCATATATCCGGAAAGGTAGTGTGACAGTCATAATTGATATACTCACTTCTCATTATTACATGCAGACCTTCAGAGGTATGTGGATAGTGAATCCTAGGGATTACTACAGTTACAGATATGCTATCAGTACCAAAATTTTCTTATTTTAAAAGTTATGGGTTGTATACTAATTTGTTTGCTCTTCCACGCCTGTATAAGTGGCAATGTGTTATATCTCAAAAACTTTAATAGATACAAACATGCAACTGGTACCTAATTGTCCGCAATACCCAACTTTATATTCAACTTTTTTTTTACATTATTGAGGCATAAAATCAACACCGGTTGAGTTATTCAAAAATAACCAAATTTTAGGGCGGACATCTTGGATTTTGTGGTCGCCATTTTGGATTTTTGTGTGGCCACCAGTATTGTTTGATAGAGTGGGCTCTGAAGACTATATGTACCAAATTTCATGCTTGTTTCACTATTTGTACAATTTTTTCACTTATCTGCTGCACTAAATAAAGAGGGTGCCCACTCACACCCTGGTCACTCCCTTTTCTGTCCCCTCCTCTCTGGGACAAGAGACAGAGCACTCCAAGCAGAATAATTTATATTCTGTTGTAGTCTCTTGTCTTATATAATATATTTGGGACATTTCTTGACGGTTAACTTTGCACTTTAATCATGCTGCTGTGTGGAGCTGCTAAACTGATTGTTATTGTTCCTGAAACAATGACAATAAACATCTCTGATCTTTGTTGTCTGTTCACTAAAGCAGGGATCCCCAGCTGTGGACCTCTCGAGCCTGAGTCCTGCAGGTTTTCAACGCTTCCCTGCTGCAACACACCTGGTTGAAACAGTTCTCAAGCAGCTTGTTTTCAAAGTCTGCGCCAGCCTCTTAACAACCTATTATTTGAGTCAGGTGTGCTGCAGTGTGGACATATTGAAAAGATGGTGACCCCTGCTCTGAAGTGTTAAAGTGTTGCAGAGCTGCACAAAACAGGTGAACTCTCTTGAAAAAGATGCTGTGTGCTTTGCAGCTTCATTCTTGTTCTACCTGTAGGGAGCAATTTAAAAAATCGGGATAGAAATGACACTGATTCTGAATGCTGAAGTGTAAAAGCTTCAACAGGAAATAAAATTAAACTTTTTAGGTCAAACTTTTCAAAATCAAATTTCAGTTTTATTTGGGTGTGCTCTGGTGCCACAGGTTTAGTCTAATTTTACCACCTCTTATAATATTTTAGAGAAGCTGACATGATGGAGATGGAATTGCTTTAAAAACTGGACGTGTAGAAATTCCTTAGTACTCCATAAAACTACTTTGGTGTGTTTCCTGCTGAAGGAAATACCAGGCTGATACCAAATATGCCAAAACAGGTAAATAAACTTCCACATTGCTGGGGAGGGGTGATTAGAGAGGTGGTGGTAGACTTGGATCTGGTAAATCCTTGTTCAAAGCCCTGGACTCTCTACAAAGGTTAACCACTGTGAGCACCGGAGTCTTCCTGTGTGTTAACACCAGGATAGTCCACTAGACTCGGTCCCACTGAGGACTCGGTTCAGTTCAATAATGTGTTCCACTCTCTGCATCAAGAAATACTGAAGGAGAAGATGAGACACAAAGAAGAAAACCAGTTCATCTATTGGTACATAACAGCTAAATATGGAGCAGGACCCGATCCTAGAGGTCTTGGGTTGATCAGATTTCTATCAGAACTTTTCCCGAATTTTTCCTCGTCTGACTGTGAGACATTTCTCACGTCCAGAGCCGCCAATCATCCCACATGCACTTTTGTTTTGGTTGTGTTCACCTGGGATGCCGTGCGCTAAACCCACAAGCCACTGTTCTGTAATCCACTTCCTGTATTTGGTCCACTTGAAGCGGATCAAGATCCGCGTTTGTACGTGGACCGAGTCTGCTTCGATTTAAATAAGAATTTGTTTCCACATATCTCAAACGAAACTAACGTGGATTAATAAAGTATGATAAAAAAATAGAAAATAAAAAAAACAGGATGTTGTTATTCTTGCAGCCCATGTATCTGTTCCGAATGCATTCATGTACTAAACTTTGACACTTTCACATCTAACCAAAAGATAAATGTCAGATCTCCATCACACACACACTCACAGGCCTGAATTAGGACACGAAGCTCGCACAGTTTTACAGTTTTATTTTACATGAACTCAAAGACAAAAATCAGCTTTCACAACTATTTCCCTTCACACCTGGATGAGCAGTCTGAACAAAACTGCTGCAATCAGATAAAGAATAACTGACAGGTAACCTGTTTTCCTGGCTCAGGTCAGTGTGGGAGTAAATCTGGATTCTCTGATCAGCTTTTTGATTTTGTGAATGATATACATTCTGTGTGTAACCCAGGATGATCACTGGTAGATGTGACTGGAGATGAAGCACAGCCTTAATCCTGCTTCGCTCTTCATTGTTTTTCCCAGTGATCCATCTGCCGTTTGAATGGCTCACGCTGTACAGCTGCATGGTTCTTGTCAAGTTATCTTTTTATTCTGTCAGCGTTCATCCAGAGCATGTTTTCATTCTGATGATGCACTTGTCAGTTTCCTGGTGTGGGTGCCTGAGTGGATGCAGTCTGTTGCAAATACTAAGGCAGCTTTCCTGTTTCCTGTGTTGTCCTCATACCAGAACCCTTCATCTCCTTTTAGTCATTACTTAATTTATTAGCATCAGCGGCTGTAAGGCAGTGAGTATTTTTACCTCCTCATATTTCCTGTGGTAAACATGTTTACAGCCAAGTCACCAGCTGATCAGTGCAGTTTTCTGATGATTGACAGATCAGGAGAGCCTCCCTTTACATCCCAGCACACACCAGTTTATCTCTCTGTGTCTGCTGCTGCATAAACACACTCACCGTGTCATAACAGCTGAGGGGCTTTGGAAGTTATAAAAGAAGGCAGCTTCAGACAAAACGACAGCAGAAACTAAACTCAACATCATAAAATATCTTGGTAGAAAAACTGGACTCAACAACAGGGAACAGAGAGAGTGTGAAGACCAGCGGCGTCTCATCCAGAGCTGAAGACCATCAGATTCGAAGTGGAACGTTGATTCTGAACAATGCAGCTGTTCTCTCCTCTTCGTTTTATATTTCTGAAACACTAAAACATCTGGCTCAGCAGAAACACACAACATGTTTCCTTGATGGTGGATTAGACTTTAACCATCTATAGAAGATCAAAGATGATAAAACAAGGAAGAAAAAGAAAAATGTGTCTGTCATTAGATGCTGAAAGAATAGTTTTAAAAACTAGTAAAAAAAGAAAACTTAAGTATGATGGATGGAAATTCAAAGTCACATCTACATAAATATAGAGTGCTGTATAAATAACGGATCCACCCATCCTACCGCAGCAGATCCCTAAACCAGATCCTGCATGGAGGCTGAAGCTGGACTGTGGTTATTGGACTGTGGTTATAATCTGATCTTCCTACCACTCAAATCATCCCTAAAAGCCATATTCATCCAATAACACACACACACACACACACACACCTTCACAATGCTTCATTGTATCTGTCATACACAGACATTTGTGCACAGACAGACACGTTGATGTTCAGCGTTAATGTGGGGTTATATCTGTTTACTGATGAAGCTGATTGGTGGACGACTCCTTCCTCCAGAGCTACAGCTCGCTGATGTCGAGCTCAAGTTCATCCACACATACAGCAAAGGTTTATAAAACTTTACAGCAGACAACAAGGTGATGATAAGAAAACCACTATAAGCGCATTAAATACAAGTAAAAGGAGATTAAAGCACATAAAGAACATAAATGATGAATTTTAATGTTGTACTCTGCTGGAGTTCAGGCGTCTCCACTGACTGTCCGGCACATCTGGAGCATTAGAGAACATCTGTCTGTTTTAGGCTGAGTGTGTTTACATCGTCGCCATTATCAGGCTCCGTTATGCTCTTTGTTTCTCTGTGTTTTAACAAGTTAAACGTGTAGAATTGTTACATTATCTCGTTGATAGATATGAATTTGTGCTCTTACAGAGTGTGGCAGAAAGTCACCAGATTTGCCTTCGGACCCATGTAACACCTGTCAGCAGGTCATTTTATCTTCGCTTATCCTTTTTTTTCAGTCAAGATGATAAAATGAGGTTCATGCAGGTTTCTCATGGTTTGTTACCCTCATCTGCTGAGGCTGAACCATCATCTTCATCTCTCCATGACACAATAAATAACATGAGTATGGGTGTTTTTATACAACATAATGAAAACAGGGCTGCACGGTGGTGTGGTGGTTAGCACCACAGCCTCACAGTAAGAAGGTTGCCGGTTCGAATCCGGGGGGATGGTGCCCTTTCTGTGTGGAGTTTGCATGT
>CM047986.1:32660857-32676121 GCA_026261665.1 Melanotaenia duboulayi | reverse complement strand
ATCTTGGACTTGTTGCTTATTGCACTTCTGGTTAGATGCCAAACTGTGTTTTGTTGCATTGTACTTGTACATGTGTAATGACAATAAAGTTGAATCTAATCTAATCTAATCTAATGTTAGCAGGTTAACTAACATGCTAGGTGTATGAGGGTGGTGGGGGCCATGAGGCTCGGACGATGGATGCCGCTTGCGGCTTTAATTCAAATTGTTTTACAACAATAAATCGATTTTTTCAGTGTGGAAAATAGTATCTAGTTAATACAGGTAAGGAACCACAATTATTTTCACAATAGTCCCATATTGTCAGGATATACCATTTTAACTCTGTAATTCCAATAAAATTAAATTATAGGTTTACATTTTACCTGTGGACTCATTTAGGGAGGACACATTACCCTATCAGGTAATTTGAACTTTGTGCATTATTTTTGTTTTTTGTTTTTTAACTTTTAGACTTAAATAATTAATCATTTAATTAACAAAAATAAGAAATTATGGCTGTGCTGCTTTTTTCCATCTTAAAACTTAAAATGACTTCTTTTTTTACCTTCCTATTAAGTATGACTTTAGTCCTCAGTCACATTTTCTTCTCAAATCACCAAATAAATGCTTTTTCAATATTTTACATTCTCCAAAAACATAAAATGCACAAGCTTCCCTTAACTGAAGCTAGCACGGTCACATTGTGGTGTTTACACCAACACACACACACACACACACACACACACACACACACACACACACACACACAATAAGCACATGAGAACTAGTTTACCAAGACATTTTCTACAGGAGATGCCAAGACAATTGAAGTGCTTCTCTTCCCCTACTTGTCAGTGGCCTCGTAACGCTTATAGTCCTAGTGTGGTCCCTTCTCTGTCTTCAGTTCTCTGTTTGTTAGCTGCCCACTCAGTGGGTTTTCCTGTTCTACTTCCTTTTCTTTTTATCCCAGTGTGTCTCCTATCCGGAGCAGGTATGCTGATTACATTAAGGTAACAAGTCTTATGAATGATAACAGCTCAAGGAGTGGCACAGCAACTAAAAACAAACACAAAATGGCAAGTATAGCACACAATTAAAACAGATAAAATACCATGCCACTATTTCAATACGATCTCCTTTATCATCATGAAATACCTCCACTGGCCTGCAGTAAAGATTCCCTGCTTCCAGAATTTTTCTCTGTTTCGAAAAAAGTCCCGTAACAGGTAGCAGTATTATTCACAATCAGTTTTTAAACTAGCGTACATCAACAGTTCGTCTAAGTAGGACAAAAAAATACCATGTTAGGATGGTAGGAAAACACTCCTTTATGCAACATAGTATCACATTTTTGAGTCCAACTCTTCTTCTTCTTCTTCTTATTGTGTTTCCATCATGTAGTTCGACTCTGCACAAAATAACTATCTAGAAAATAACCATCTCATAATTTTGAAGCCTTGATCATAATCCTACAACACACATCTGATACACTTTCATTTTCTGAACTTTTCTTGTCCATTTCACAACTAAACATCTCCAGTAACACAACTGCTGCTCTGCTGCAGGTTTAGTTGTCCAGCAGTGACAAAGCCTCCCCCCCACAGTTTCCTGCTCCATCACCTTCCAACAATGTTTAGACTGTTTAAACCAACAGACTCCGCTCAGAAAAGAAGTAAACAAAACATTATGTGGTATAAACCGGTATGAACTGATATAAAACAGAATGAACCAGTATGAACCGGAATGAACCAGTATGAACCAGTTATGAAGCAGCACTTTTTCATGTGTTACTGTAAAAGTGAGCGTATCAATGGGGGATTATAAGATATAATTAATTTTCTTGGTACAATGAAAGTTTTTACCAGCTATGTGGTAGCTCAGATGTTTGAATCTGCCTTAATATTAATAAACTTTTCTCTCATTTGTTATTTTTGTTTTGGTGAAATTACAGAATGTGTTTACACTAAATCTATTAATTTGGTTGCATGACTCATGGCCGTTTGCTCTTCTTTATTTAATTCTTTCCAAGCCATCGGGCCTGATGTCTGGCTTCCCTCATCTAAATCAGACACTTAATCACACCATTTAATGCATTGTTAAACAAATTAGAAGCCTAAGCTTCAGAATACTTCCCACTAATGTAGCGAATAGAAAAGGGCTTCAAGGTGTAGAACAAAATTTGCCATTGACAATTAGAATGATTATCTAAATCTGAAGAACCTGTTTTTTTTCTTTCACTTTCAGCCTTTGTTCGGCGGCCCTGGTGCCCCCATGTCGGCTCAGCCTTTTCTTACACAACTACTTTTACTTTAGATGGATGACCTTGTCTAACCTCCCCTTGCAGGTTCTCACTCTGTGTTTTTCTCCATGTCTCTCTTTACAAATCGCTGATAATTAGCCTGGCGAGCGACAGAAGAGTCTTTTTTTGTGGGTGAGTCACAAATTGTCTTGCGTTATGTTTCTTTTGTTGCATGCATGAAGTGTTCAGAGCAGCTCAAACAGCTGCTGTGTTTATTCCGCTGGTTTGTTTTGACTGATTCTTCCATGTTCCCCTCTGTTTGTGTAGCTTTTCCTGGCGGTGCTGATAGAAGTGGCTGATAAGACAATGAAAGGTGGAAAACACATACTATAATACACATTTTCTCTGATAACTGGGATTATGAAAATTGCGTTTACCTTTCCACTAGCCACCTTTTCATCAACGGTCCTATTGACCTGAACACCTGAGGCAATTACTTAAATACCTGTCCTTCCATTTATCTCAGGTGTATGTTAGTGTGCATATGTGTGAGTTTGTGTGTTTAGTTTAGAAAGTTCCTCGTCTATGATGTGGCTCCTGGAGTTTCATCCTGTGCTTACAGTGTAAGCAGATTTCTGTTTTCTTCTGTGGGACTGACACTGGAACTAAAGGTCAATCTATGGCAAGTGCATCTGCCTTGATGATGTACAGCTCGGCAACAACGAGCTAAGGCCAGCGTCTGTGTGTGTGAATACATTTACAGTTCAACATATGTGGAAGTGAGACTGTCCTTCCAAAAACAGCCCCATGGGTCATTTGTTCACGCAGAGAATAATGAGCTATAACTCCAGAATAGTAAATAATAAGTGACCTCCAATGGAAAAAAGTATGCATTGAAATGGTTCTGTTTACTATGACAGTCATTCCGTATCAACTCAGTATTTAACTCCAACCATGAGCTTTGTCTCACTCTAAATGACTGTAAACATGTAGTTTTATTTTATTAACCTAATCAGGAAATAAGAAAAGTGTAGTTAAGACATGCACTCTCTTCTTTTTTCATTTTATTTATTAATTAATTTTTGTAAAAGTAACTTTGAAGAGACAGAAACAGTTGTTTCATGTCTTGAATTTGTGTCTAATGACTGGAAACTGTGTGAATAATGAAGCAGGCGCACCGTCGCCACACCTCTGATGACTCACTGCAGAATAACAGTTGCAGAAATAGAAAAAACACCCATGGACACATTCTGACCATATTTTTCCACTTCCAAACATTTCTTTCTGCTTGGTACAATGAGTTAGAGGACAGAGTGCTTCCTTGAATTTGGACATGACTAATTGAGGTTTTCTTGTGGTTTGGGTGAATTAATGTCCACAAGCCTGTTTCTGTAATACTAATCACGATCAATCATCACTTCTTTGTCTCCTCAGAAACGCAAAAATACCAGCATAGATTTTCAGAATGATTGTAGTCCTGTAACCCCACAGGTGGGCCTGGATGTGGTGTGCCCATCCCTGACCCATGCCTGATGACGAGGACTGTGCCAACATTTCGTTAGTTGTATTTATTTTGGACAGGTTTCATGTTTTTTTTTTTCTTTAATTTTTATTCCCTGAACGTGTTAGTAGGCAGGACTGATTTAAATTAGTTATTAATGTCACAGTAAATTTACTGATCATCACAAGAGAATGAAAATCAGTTTTTAGAAACCATCGCTACTACTATACTCCACTACTGCTCCTCTTACGAGGAAACTCTTGTCAGTGGTTACTACCAACTGGTCAAATATATCAGAGCTGAAGAAAAGGAGAGAGCTATCATAAAAAAGTCCCTAAAGATTAAAACAGCATTTATTCTTCTGACTGTAGTCTCCAGCCTTCTATGTATCTGCCCGTCAGAGTGATTTTTAAAGTTCAAACTGCAGCAGTAGTTTCTCCAGCGAGAACAAATTGATCGCATTGACACATTTTGCTCTGGCAGACTTCAGCATGTTCCTCAAACAACACTTCCAAAGTCCATTTTAGAAAAATGCTCCTTGAGAGAGTTTTCTAATGACCCCAAATGTCCGGTCTGTAAACAGAGACACAGTTAGACCTGCAGTTGGACTTTCTCTCTGAAATTAGCCCACAGTGGTTCAGACTTTGACAGCTGTGTTACATCAGGTGCTCAGTTTGCCAACTCGGGGTTGTGGTTGAGATGCTGGTCTGTGAGAGTACCTTTGTGGTTTAAGAGCATTTAGTAATTCCCTGTAGTTGGTGCAGGATTGTGCTTTTTGTGTTGATTAATTGAGAAGAGACGCTCTCACCTTTTGTGAGTAGCCATTCGTGTTGAGTTTGTATAGGACTTTTGGTTTATCTCATTAGAAGACATTTTGGTAGTTGATCTTTGGTTTGTACAGAAAGCTTTAATTTGTAACGTTAAGGATAATTGTAAGACTGTGATTTAGTTTATTTGTCTATATTTAATTGTTAATTGCTACCTCATTTCTTTTACTAGTACCGGACAAGCTATTACCTGATATAGGACAGCTTTTGTTATTATTGAAGATTTTTTGTTAAAACCTTGGTTCGTAATAATTTGTTAAATATCTTTTAGTTGGTCTGGTTTATTTATGTTATTGACCCCAAATTCCCTAGCTTTTAAAAAGAGGAGTTGGAAATGTTAATTAAAGAAATACAAAATGGCTTCTGTAAATGAAAATAATCAGTTAATTGTTATCACTGTTCATCAGCCGACCTGATCTGTATATGTGACATAATATTTTTACAAGGTTTTCACACCTTCTTACACCCCTTTAGATTAATTTCTTTTTATCCTGATTATTTATTTGTACTGTATTGTCAAAGGTCACAGAGGAAGTTGTCAAAGTGCAACTGATAGCACATCTGAATAAATGTAACCCTGGTCTGAATCACATGTCATTTCACATCAGGAAGAATTACTGCACTGAAACAGCCTCTTGCACCTCACAGAAAGAGTACAAACACAAGGATGACTTGTTGCTGCTGTTTCCTTGTAGTTGTGTAAAGCCTTCATTACCATGCATTGTGCTGTTCTTATCTCTAAACTTATTGATCTTTTTAGCACAGGCACTAGCAATGCTCTCCTCATATTTGTCAAATAGGCTGCAATGTGTAAGATGAATGCTCCAATTATATGAAGCACACAATGGGTGTGCCTTAAGGATCTGTGTTAGGTCTTTATATTAATGATCTTCCAAACCACTGTCATGGTGCAGACATACAACTATTTGTTGATGACACTGTTTTGTATATACATCCAAAAACCGCTCAGCTAGAAGCTGAAAAAATAACTCCAGTAGTGTAGTTTGATCAATCTCGTCTCATTCTAAGACAAAAGCTATGTTGTTTTATAAAAGTAGGGGGCAGATTTTAACTGAACACATTTTCATAAAAAATGACTCTATCGAAATAGTCACTGAATTTGAATATCTTGGTGTCACTTTAGATTTGAGGCTTAATTTCCAATCACACCTCAATAACATGGTAAACTTTGGACATACTGGATAATTTCTCTCTATGGACGTATCCAAAACATTTATCACACACCTCTGCTGCCAGAGAACTGCGGATGGAAATTCTGGTAACAATTGTTTCTTTGTTGTTTTTAATTCTGGTAAAATAAACTCTGGTACAAGGCATCAATAGGTAACATTTACGGCATACGCTAAATATAGTCAACTTTTGGGATTTATAAAAACCAAACGTGATGGAAAATGTTCCTACCTTCACGGCAACTCTGACTCAGGCATACGAACAGGAAATGTACAGAATAAAATCAAGCAAATGATATGAAATGTGAGACATTTCTATAGAATCTGCTATTACCTTTCACATCATAGATATTAAAGCTGTTTGCAGATATAAATAAAGATGCACATTCAATATTAATTCTCCTAAGAATGCGCACTTGGGGGAAAAAAAAAACAAAACAGGAATTTCAGGAAAAAGGCAGATGAAATCAATAAGAATCTCAACCACTAAAATATGTTCTGTTGTTGTTAAAGAAAACTTCCATGTTATAAAATCCATCCAGCTACATAAGATGGACAGTCTGCTGCCAGCATGTAGCAGGCAGTGTAAAACGAAGCTTTGGTCCTTCATTCCAGCAGAGCAGGACCAGACTGGAGGCTGGAGGTCTAGAAGTGATGAATGAATGAATGAAATGAAACACACAAGAGGTGGATTTCCTTTCATTTATTTGTTCTTACACAATGCTTTTTTTTGTCCAGGCGGTCTTTATTTCCCGCAACTCCTTGTCCACCTGGTTAATAGCGGTGATTCCATTTCTTCCCTTTTTTTCCCCTCCCAAGCCATCATGGAAATGATGAGCTATAATATTTTATCCGCTCACCTGACCATTTTTGCCACCGTGTGGGCGTGGCAAGGCGTCTCCTCACGTGCGCCAGCTTTAGAGTTGATAATGATTTATAAATGGAAACAAGTGCGGGGCGTGCGTACGCACGCTTTTATAAATCTGAAAGTTTTTGTGCGCCTCATTTCCCTTTTTCCCTACCTACACCATCTATAGTTTGCCTTGCTATGCACAGTTCGATAAATGAGGCCCCTGGTCAGCACCACAGCCTCACAGCAAGAAGGTCGCTGGTTCGAGCCTCGGCTGGGGGAAGTTCGAACAGTGGCTTTCTGTGTGCAGTTTGCATGTTCTCCCTGCGTATGCGTGGGTTTTCTATGGATAGTCTGGCTTCCTCCCACCATCCAAAGACACGCATGTTAGGTTAACTGATCAATTTAAATTCTCCTTAGGAGTGAGTGTGAATGGTTGTTAATCTCTCTGTGTTGGCCCTGCGATGCTGTCCAGGGTGTGTCTGCCTCTCACCTGCTCAATGCTGGGTTAGGCTCCAGCTTCCCTACAACCCTTCACTGGACAAAGCGGTACAGATAATGGAAAATAAGTAAATGAATAAAACTTAGTATGGCAGAAATGTTCCCAGTTATTCCCTGACCCCATTATGATTGATGGGTTGACAATTTTTTTTTGTTTTTATTTGCCATTATTATTTGCAACTTGATTTTGTAATTGTCTCTTTAATCTATACTACTGTTAATAGTTTTGTTTCAGTTGTTTTAATTGTTGTGTTGTTGCATGTTACTTATGATGTAAAGCTCCTCAGACTTTTTTTCTGAATGAAGGATAGAAGGTGACAACAAATGTTTTAGGTGTACTTGGTCATTAGACTCAACATTATCTTTGTGGCTAACCAGGGGTGATCCTGAATTTTGAACCAAACCTATTGAAGAACATGTTCAGCTCACCCATCAGTCCATCTGTCCAGACCTCCATCAGTCTGATTCCCGTTAGCCGATGAGCTTTTCCAGTCCTGACCACATATAGTATTCCTTATGTTGTTCTGCTGGAGCTGCTTTCTAACTTTTTCCTGTAGTCCTCCTTAATCTTGGTTCTGAGTTGTTTTTGTGTTGACTTAAATAACTCCCTGCCTCCCTCTCTGAAAGCTTTTTTATTTCTTTCTTTTTTTATATTTAGCAGCTTTTTTTAGGTCACTGCATCCCAGGGTTTGGTTTTGGAAAAGCATCTCATTGTCTTTGTAGGAATGATGCTGTCCACAGAGAAGTTGATATAATCTGTCACACACTCAGTCATGGCATTGATGCCATCTGCATGTGCTTCACAGAGGACATTCCAGGAGAACCTCTCAGCGCATCTTCAGCTTCACTAGACCAGGTTTTAATAATGTGTGTGATGACTGGTTGCTGCTGAACCATGGGTTTGTAGTGGGGTGAGAGGAACGAGATTATGGTCTGAGCTTCTAAAAGGAGGCAGGGCAGCAGAGCTGGATGCATCTTTAACATTTGCATAAAATAAGTCCAACATCTTATTTTCCCTGATGGAGCAGCTGACAAACTGTTGTTGAATGGTGGTAATGTCACAGAGAGGGAGACGTTGAGTCACCAGAGATTGCAATGAATGCATTGGGATGCATCAGGGAAACTCACAGCTAACAGTTGGATGTCCCTTGTGAAGATCTTATTCTTTTTAGTGACATAGCTAGCGGCCTCATGCTACTCATCAGAATGGTTGGAAAAAATGGTTTGAAATTCCACTTTTTTGTTTTCCTGCCCAACATCTCCTTTGCTTCCTCTTCGACTCTTTTTTTGGTGTGTTATTTTGCTGATTATCTTAGTGTTGGAGAACTCAATCAGTTGATCCCACTGGTAAACAACTCTTCCATTGCCATGGAAACTCATCAGAAGACTTGAAAGAGTCCAGGAAACAGTAATCATTTGAGCAGCACATCCTTCAAACCAGTGTGAAACATTAAAACAGTACGGCCAAACATACTTCAGTTTACGGCCACCATGCGGTGCATTCTGGAGTGGAATGAATAAAATAACAATAAAAATAACATCCAGGTGTTAAATAATAATGATCTAAGTTAAATTTTGTTTAAATGTGATGTTTTAAAACAGTGAAAAATCTGCAAAATAGAAAATATTTATGTTGGAACATCAACCTTTGTGAAGGTGACATTCTGAGATGAAATAGGAATCATGTCATTACACAACAGACTACAAAAAAAGAGAGAGACGTCTGAGTGTCAGCTCTATGAAGCCCCAGTTTCCCTGAGAGATGAAAAACTGAGCAGATTAATAGATGGAGACGGCACCCTCCATTTTACCTGAGGTCTGAAAAGATAAGGGCGTCACAAGCTTGTTGAAGTGACTTTCACAAACTGGGACTGGACATCAGTCGGAACTTTTCAGGTGATATTAGGCTGTAATTTCTATCCTGGGGAAGTTACCTTCTTGTTTCCTTCTAAACTGAATTTACAGGGAAACCAGAACTCCCTGCAGGCTAATACCAATATTTTTATATTGATCAACTAAAAATTTATATATTCACCCAAAGGATCATTTCGGATGTAGGGCTGTTTTGGCTGTTTTGGGCAGTCAGTCATTTAGACTGCTGCATCATGTTGGACCCGGACAGACGCCACTTACTCGACTTCAGCTGGTTTTAATGCTGCTGCTGTTTGTAACTGGTACAAAAAAAAAACAAAAAACAAGCTGGTTTCCAGTTTGTTTGAGGATTGATTTTAAATACAGTTATTAGTTTTTAAATGTCTTCATGGCCTCACTCCACATGACCCGCCTGACCTGGTTCACTCTCTCCGGTCGGCAGATCAGTTGTTGTCAGTCGTCCTGGAGACAAAGATAAAGTTCAGAGGCGACCCTGAATTTTAGGTGCTGCCCTGAAACTGTGGGAACTGTGATGTGATCACTTTCATCAAACCATTTCAAGCGCTCCTGCTTTCAGTAGACAAGTTAGTTTCTCTAAAGGAAATGATCCATTACAGTTAGTTTTCAGGTCCAGAGTAAAGCAATCATCTTTTTTTTTAGAATGGACAAAACACATGTCCACCAACATCCTTTCAGTTGTTTTCTACATAGTTGTGCCCTTTATGATAAAGCCCCAAAATAAAAAAAAATAAATAAATAAAAACTTGGGATCCATTATGATTTCCTTAGAGATAATCTTTCCCATCCCACTCTGAACCTGCTCCCAGTAAATCTGGATTTTACTGCACTGATAGTCACAATGAAAAATCGCCGTCTTCTTTACATTACACTTTGTAAATATGTCTGGTATATTATCATATTATTATCGGGTATATTTATGTATTTTTAGCAGAGTAGAGAATGACTGCATCAACCATTTCTAAACTAATAGTCTCAGTCGGTTGTCAACTGGTTTAGTGTGACCTTCAATGACTTACTTCCATTATGGTATATATCAGTTTCCTTATTTATGTGTGCTAAGCCCAGAAACTCCTCAAAATATTCATTATGCTGGCATAATGACAATAAAGATCTTGAATGATGAATCTTGAATCTTGAATCTGATTTCTCCTACTAATAAATCTGTAGTCTGGTCATCTCTCCATTTAGTGGATAATTTGAGTTTTCAGGCTGTTTTTACATCAGTAGATCAGATAGCACCTCAGCTTATCTCTTTGTTAGCATCCTTTTCCCTCCAAAAAGGATTTTAATGGTTTTAAAAAACTATTATTTTGTTCCGAGTTTTTATTGTTGTAATGTTTCACTTTGTGTGTGCGGAGAGCCATCCGTGTTGTTTTTGCACTGCTTTATAAATAAAACTGGATTGGGAAAGAGGGTCCTTGAACTTCCTCCATGTCATATATAAATGACCAAAAGTTACTTTCATTGCATCGTCACATATCGCCGACCTACATTTTTCACCATAAACAGGCTGGTTTTCTCTCTGAGTTTCAGCCTAGTCTCACCGTGTGGAGCAGTCACTTCCACCCTCAAGGCACATTCCTTGGAAAGCCAGTAAGGTTTTATTTAGCATATTTCCATCATTTGTCCAGAGAGAAGGTGGAGAAGCTGTGCTGTGTGCAGCCACATGTGATACACTGATGGTGAGGTGAAAGTAGGCTATGAGATGGAAAAAGATATCACATCACTCCAGGGCTTAGATGTCAGACGTAGCCCAGGCACCACTGCAGTGTTTCCATTAGAGTGATAGAGGAAGGAGGCAAAATGCAAACCTAACAATCCATCACTGCCTCCTCCTCCACCCTGATCAAAGAGACAACAACTGAGATGGTGGAGAAAAAACGAAGGACTGGAAGAAGGAAAAGAGACATTTTCCACCTCATTCCTTATCAGTGATCAGCAACAGGCCATTGTTAGCAGGTTGTTTTAAAAGATGAAGATTGATCACATCATTTTAGGGAAAGAAAAACATGAAAGAACTGACGGGATTAAAGCTTTCTAGAGGAAGACTGGGGCACATATTTAACTGCAATTTGTATATTCAGAATAAAACAATGAAGCCTCAAATTAAATTAAATTGGCCAATCACCAATCTGAATTGGATCCCTGGACCCCTATCCCTAAAAATATGACTAGTTGAGAGGACTGACATGTACGGTGGGAATACTGCCCTCCGCAGGGAGGGTTTAGACAGTTTCCTGCCTTCATAAGTACAGGTGTGGGCAATTAGTGCCTCTTTGTCTGGGTCCTGGTAGATTTGGGGTAAGATTTCTTGGTGTAAGCAATTGTAGTAGAGCTGTGTTCTGAATGATCCTGGCTGATATATGTTCTGTAAACCCGGGTTGAAGAGAGAGTATTCAGCCCTTGTCAGAGCCAGAGTAGTCAGCCTGCTACGGTTCCCAGTGTCTCCTATCTACTTTTAATCAGGGCCACAGAGCATAGGTGGACACAGTGAATGTGACCCCGCTCCATAAAGCTGTCTCCCCCCAAAAATCTTTGTAAACACAAATGATAGTAATGTTCAATACAGCACAAAACAACTGGTGCAAATTATAAACATTAACAGTGCGCTTTCAAATTGTTGAAAGATTATGACCCCCTATTCCTTAAAGTGGTATGTCCAACTTGCCATTCTCCAAGGGGCGTGTCTACCAGCAGCTCTGTTTTTCAGCTCTGTGACAATGTCACATGAGGAAACGACAGCAATGCATCTCTTTCAGGAGAGTCTCTTTCTGGCTCCATCCTTCGTCACAATAGTAAGCCTTGCAGGGAACAGCAGCGCCGGTTTGAAGCCCAGGTTGTAGAGCTCCGACATCACCTCCTTGTATTTCTGCCGTTGTTCCACCACCTCCGGTATAAAGTCCTCGTAGATGGATATGGGAGAGCCTCGATACTGCAGTTTACCTCTCCTGGCTCTGGCCTCGCGTATAATCATCTCCTTCACCTGGTACYTGTGCAGCCTGATAATGACGGGMCGTGGTCTCTGCCCCTGTTTCGGTTTCRCAGACAGCGTGCGGTGGGCTCGGTCACACTCCGGTGGCGAGTTTAAGACTCCTTCGCCGAACACTTCCATGAGCAGCTCCGAAAAGAAAGTTGTGAGTCGCGGGCCCTCTATAGATTCCGATACTCCAACCACTCTGATATTGTTCCGCCAGCTCCTGGACTCGAGGTCGTTAACTTTGGCTAGCAACTTGCCGTTGCTCTCTGTTAATACAGCACAGGATGCCTCCAGTGACAGCAGCCGTTCATCTTGTACATTAGCATTTCCCTCGAGAGAGCTTATCTTCTGGGCATGGTCTGACACTGTAGAGTGAACGCGGTCTAGTTTTGCCTCAAGKGTCRAGATGGAAGCTTTAAAATCTGCGGAGAGGGCCTGAYGATGTTCTTCCAGGAGATTAGCAATGGCSGACATGCTAAACTCCTCGCCTGCCTCGTRTGTAGGGCTRGCTTTGGCACTYTGGTCTTTTACGTTCTGTCTGGTCGCGTATGTCGACATGTTTCAGTGGAGAGTTTGATAAAAGAGTTGACTGTTACCGTTGCATGTGGCTTTCGGGGTGTAAGGGCTAGAAAATGAACAAAAGTTGCGGGAGCGAGACTCAACACGCACTTACTCCATCTCAACCAAACCGGAAGTCCCAATGCCCAATTTTTTTTATTAATATTATTATTTTGTCGGCTGTAGGTTTCAACATGACTTATATGCTCAGATTGACAGATATCTCATTTCTTTTAAAGTCAAGTAAAGTTCTTTTTTTCACCTTTGGGTTTAATGACAGGATTTTTAAAAAATGAAATGGGATTTTCACTCCTACTTCAGAGGGAGCAAGGTAACTTAAACTGCTGTGGTACTGTTGGTGGGTCAGTACCTCTGAAGTATTTTTGCCACTTGATAGAAACAATTTTGAGCATATTTTCCTTAATGTAGATTAAGGGCCAGACTGCTGTTTTGCCTGAACCAGTTACTCTATTTCTTTCGCCCAACTCAGCTAACGTATTGAATTGCATTAAATTTTAGCTTTACTGTGGACAGTCCAGGATTTGTACATTGTTATTATGACAACTAATTGCTACATTTTCAATAAATACATTTAGTAATGTTGTTATGTAGTTCAACCCGTGTTTTTGTGGCCTTTTTTAGGAAGTGGGACAAACTGTGGGGAGTATACTGTATATGGGATCCTCAACGTTTGCATGCAGTGTGGTAGGCCTAACGGTGGCGGTCACTTCAGTGTTTTTATAGATGTGCTTCTCCTTGCAGCGTGATAGCAATGTAAGATTGCAGTGTTAGTAATCACAGTGAGCTCTCGTGGTGGTAATCATTGGGGTCTGCGATAGAATCTCCCTGAGGAAAGAACCCTGCCTATTTATTGGCTTCCATTAAATACTGCGTTTTTTTAATGAATTTGTATTTTAGATTGAAAAGGTTTTAGGTATTTATTATAGTTAAAATAAAAACTGTTATTTTTAAACTTACAGCATTCTCTTGTCTTGAGTCTCCAGGAACCAAAATCAACCCTAACCTAACCCTATTCCTGTTTCTAAATAAATATTTTGATGGTAAACTAAATGTATGTCTCCTGCTCTCTTTGAACCTATAAAGTTGTATTGTGTCAATACACATGAAGTGTAATCACGGGTGAGTTTATGCGGACATTGCACTGGTTTTAATTTATCTGTGTGGTCACATAGTGATTACATAACTGTCATTAATGTCTGTCACGAGTATGATTTCAGTTCATTTCAGTGATAACTCTGCTTTTAACAGAACATATTAAGTTTAATCTAGTTGTTATAAATACTAATCTTAAATAACTCATATGAATGTTGGAGTGCAAAAAAATGAAGAAGGTTCAGATTCAGCAGACTGAATGTTACACTTTCCACACATTACACACAGATAAGCCAGTAATCAGGATAGAACATCAGCAGCTGAAGGATCCAGCCTTAAAATGCAGCTTTTTCACCTTTAGAAAAACAGTAGAAATAAATAGATTAAATAAATTAAAGCCTAAAAGCTTTAAAAACACATATAACACCTCACACTAAGCTCTGTCACTGTCACAAGAAGAATAAAAGAACTGGCAAAAAGTAAAGTCAACTAGTGAGATTTTCAGTGTATCTCATCCAGTCTGCAGCCATTAACTTGTCCCTCATACTCATGAAAACCTCGAGGAGGTTCCCAGTCCATTGCCTCCTTCACTGGTCTGGACAGGGCTCATTTAAAAAGCATCATCTTATTCAGCTTTGTACCACTCATCATCACCGCTGCTAATTTTTCATAATAAAACTACATTTAAGTCCAACTTTTTCCTTCATAGCTGAAGTCAGTGCTTTTTATTTTATCAGTGTTATTATATCTAACTATTGTGATTATTATAAAATTATGATTTTGCTCTCTTAAGCAGAGCATTCAGTTGAATTGACATTACATAAATACCAATAGCAGCCCTGTGTCCTGTCAGATACCCGTTCAGTCCTGGCTCACAGTCACCATCCCAACCTAAAACCCAACCATTTTCAAGGGAAAAGAGGAGGCATCAACAAGATAGAAATCTTCTAAGATCCAGAGTGTGCTACTTCTACTCTTCTGTTTCAGTTCTCCTTACCCCCTAATCATCTTAATTCATACTACCACCCTGCAGACTGAGAGCCGAATATGAACAAGCTTAACTCAAACAGGAAACCCAAACGATGACTGGAGCTATAGACAGTCTTTAGTTAGATGATTGTCCTCTTGCTGAGCTCCCCGTGCAAAGTTATGTTCTCTATCATTGCTCATCCATCATGGCTGCACTGACCAACAAGTAAACTTTCTTCCCTTCTCCTCTTCCTGTTTCTCCATCTGCATACTTCTGTTATGTCCTGTGATCCCTCATCTTCTGTCTTATTTTCTGTTATGATTGGACCTGACAAGCAGGTGATGTGTCTGGGATTTTTGCAGGCAAAGCATGGGTAGCTGGAGTTCATTTTACACCACAGCCTGACTTCTCCCCGTGTCCTCACTGGTCCTCGGATGGTGGGACGGGACTTCCTCTCTTCCTCTCAGTTACAGACATCCTATCTTGTGTTGACAATGAAATTCTACCCAGTATCTTGTGACCTGTAATTTATCAACACTGGCTGCACCATGAAGGATTCCCAGATCCCAGAGACAGAAGCAGTCCATGACAAACAAAAAACCCTTAAAATCCCAAGACATTTTTTCTTATTTATACATATATAATATATATATATATATACAT
>CM047986.1:32628512-32639056 GCA_026261665.1 Melanotaenia duboulayi | reverse complement strand
GCAAAGCTCTAATCGGATCTCACTCACTCACTGTAAACCTCATTGCAAAACACGTGTAGATGTGTGTACAGCAGTAGGTGGCACATCTGTAGCCTTCGCATTCCTTGAGTAAATGAGTGAGGCAGGGGGTCGCCATTGTGGTGCAGGCACTAGTGTCAAGGATAGGCAACTGTGCAGGGTTCAGGTCACCCTGGTTTCCAATAGCCCATGTGTCAGATTTGTTAAACAATGATTAAACTCATCCTTCTGTATTCACTCCTTGATCTACAAAGTTTTTTTTCAACTCACATTGAA
The DNA here is from genome assembly GCA_026261665.1 of Melanotaenia duboulayi. Lineage (NCBI taxonomy): Eukaryota > Metazoa > Chordata > Actinopteri > Atheriniformes > Melanotaeniidae > Melanotaenia > Melanotaenia duboulayi. Next base: position 32,638,762 of record CM047986.1, on the reverse strand, counting down.
TCTCCCTAAGCATGAAGCCAACCCTGAGGGCCGTCTTTTTCTTGTTAAAGAGGACTTTGAGATCTTTGCTGATCCAAGGCTTCTTGTTGGAAAAGCAGCTTAAATGACGATGTCTCTGCCGAAGTTGATGAAATCTGTAATGACATCAGCTGAACTACTCATGTCACTGTGTGCATTTGCGGCCCCAGCAGGCCGTCCCAGTTTGTCTGCCCACAGCAGACTTGGAGAGCTTGATGTCCATCTCCTCCCTGAACAGATAGTTGCAGGCTGCTTTATTTCAAGGGCTTTGTAGCATGTTAACATATAGCAGATAGAAAAAATTTTACTGGTAAAAAAAAATTAACAAACTGATCAAAAAGACATTTGATCACGCACACGCGTGCAATTCAAGTCAATGCAGACCAGGAGGAAGGCGTGAGACTGTTCAGGCCACAGCAGGTGTACTGTTCATATTTTAAGTGCAGTTGTTTAATTTTTATGTTTATATATAGATACTGGGGCCACGGTCAGTGGAGAAAAGGTTACATGTATTTGTCTGCTTGATGTGTGATGGCACCTGTTTGGACTAAATGTTAATTAAAAATGAATCAAACTTAAAGGCTACTACATATGGCATTATTATCATATGAAGAAAAATGAAAGTGATGGGTGAAAATAGATTATAACAGGATTTTTATGAACCTGTCAGTCAAAACAAAAAAGTCTAGCGTAACGTGATAGCGTGATAGGAACCGAACATCTTGTATAATGATGTTCTGAGTTAATGCTCAGATGAGGAATTGTGACCCAGACAGAAAACAACATTAGGGAAATCTGGGTTTTGCTAGGCCCTGAAATTCCACAAGTGGTTACCAGTTTAGTTAAAAATCACACCTGAGAGACCGGAGTAGGTCAGGAAATTAAACCTACATCAATATTTCCCCTCTTCTTCTTCCCAACGTGCATTCCTAGCTTAGCTGCAATAGTATTAATTTCCCCTCCACAGAGATCAAATGTTTAAGTTTAATCACTGCGATTAGCTTCGCAGATAAATCCCGCAGACACACACACCTGTTTTATCGGCTCTCCCTGATATATTTCCCTGGCTGTCACGCTAAGGGCTTGCTTGTGTCATCACTCCAGGAGTGTCTGTGCACGCAGCCCATCAAGACAAGCCCGGCCTCCACCGAACACATCGCCAGTCCCTCACACAACTAACACGGTAAGAAGTTATCACAGTCTCCTCATAGTCACACCAAAAGTCCTGTTAAAGTAACCAGGTAACCTTACTGCAAACTCTACACAGAAAAGCTGGTTCCCAGATTAAACTGGGACTCTTTTAGCTGGGAGGAAGCTGACAGTGAAAAAATTAAATAAATACAAAAACAACAGTCCTCCAGGAGAGCCATCATCAGGTTGGAAGGCCTGGATGACAGGAAAAAGCAAAGAATCAAAGACGGACAGGACGAAGACATAGCAGGACAGGGATCCCTAATATGAGAAACAAAAAAGAAAAAATAAATACAAAAATAAAGAATGTGTATCATGACCTCTTTTTTGCCACATTTCTGTCATATTTTGGAGTCTTATTAAATGTCAGCAACATCACATCTTTTTCTTTTTAGACTATGAATTCCTGAATCTTTTTACTGAAATCTGTTTTAAAGTGAACAACTCAGTTCTCTGACCCTGTTAGGCGTACAGATATGAAGGAAATAAAGCTTGGTTTGATGTTAGGCTCTCTTTTGATATTGAGTTTTTTTCTCTATTTTTAGTTTGTTTATTGCTGAATTACAAATTAATGCTGTGCCTGACAGGAAAAACAAGAAAAGAAGAGAAAAGTGAGACGAACAGAGAAGAGACAAAACAATCAAACTCAAACAGTGTAACCAGACAGCCCGCTACACCTGTACAGAAACTTTACAGAAAGAAACATCCTCCAGCCTCTGTAAGAAAACAATCATCAAGAGCACCTCCAGATGGACAAACTGAAAACAACATGAACAACAAAATGGATGTGAAACAATTAAACCTGAAGGACAACCAGTAAAAGCTTGTACGTGTGTTGGTGAGTAAGTGTATGTGACACATATGAGGAATGAGTTGTGTTTATTGGTTTGTGTGATGATGCAAATAAAACTGATAAAAGTGACTAGCGGAAAATATAGCAAATTAGATCTGCAGCCTCGGTCAGAGCGGAGCTGCTGCTCGCTTTGTGCATGTGTGTTACTCTGACTTGTACAGTCCTAGGGTCAAAACCAAACTGGACTTAATAAAACTAATCTAAAAGCTAAATGACTAAAAATGTAAATGAAAACCCTAAAACCTGAGTTAATCTGCAACTCTGTGACTTTTGTGTCATTTTTGCAGAGCAGGATTAAATGGTGAAAAAACAAACATACAAACAAAAGAAAGTTAATTTTTTAACTCTAAATAAAGTATGCTTGGTTTTTCTTTAATCTCTTCAACAGCATTATTCCATGCCTACAGCTTCATGGCCATGCATGCAAATTAGGTGACGTCATCATTTAGCGACCTTTAGCGACCCTTACCTTACCACGGAGTTGATACACTGTCTGTACGGCTAGAATAGAGTTACATAATGAAATATGCCAAGCATGTGCTAAATCCTGATCCTAAAATAATCCAGTCAGGCTCCAAGTAATCTGTTGGTGTCTGAAACAGTCTTTAGCAGGCTGTTTGGTAAGCTACAGGTCGGAGATGATGAACACTGGAACTTCTTTTTCTGGCTGACCGGTCCATGTTAGGACTCTTTTATCTGATGGATTCAAGTTTGCACCAGTCACGTGCTCGGTAAATGCTTTCTGAAAAGGGTTGACCTGATGATTGACTCTAAAATCATGAAAACAGTGTGAGGACAGCACTAAATTCTTTATACTATAATTTTCTAAAGTTTTAGTTAGAGCTGCCTGAATGCTTTATTTTTTCATGTTTATTTATTTATTTTTCTGAAGACATACCAAGCGGGTGTTATCTTAGATTTTGATAGTATACATGTCCAAAATTAAGAAAATTAGTAGCACAGTGGAAAATAATTGCAGGTAATTGATGATCTGTGAGCATACCCATGGTGCATGGTGATGACTTACAAAAAGGCTGTTAGGGATGGATATGACTTTTCCAGATGGGCCATCCAGTCAAGCAGCTGCTAACGCTGACTGACGACAGGGTTTTAGCACCAGTAAGCTGTCAAAAGCTACCAAGGTGATGGTGGAACAGGAGCTTTAACACTCCAAAGGAAAACACTTGTCTAAAAATTCCAAGTTCCACTCCACAGTACTGTTTTCTTTTCCTTTGTTGCCAGCTTGGCTTCTGAAAAGCATCCAACATGGAAACGCTATCTGCTGCAGGAACTCCCGGACAGAGAGCTCTCAGCAGCGGTGGTGTCAGTGCAGTCATTCTTGGCACAGCTCTGCCGAAGATGTGTATCAAACAAGTGAAAGTGATTACAGCTAGTTATCCCTTATTAGAAAAGATTAAGTTTTGGCCCACAATTATATGGCGAGGCTCTGTTGTGCTTAGATTTTAAAAACACGTGCAATTAAATCTACTGGAGACTTAAATATATGAGAGCATGCTGACACAGTAAAAAAGCCCTGCACATTAAAGTCTAAAGATGTTGCAGTGAAAGGTGAGTCAGTCGTGTCCAAACAGAATTTTAGAAGCTGCATCTGGAGAAATGTGAGGCAGAAGAGATGGGCCAGGCTTGAGCCAGATCACTTAGTTCCAGACTCATCTGGCCTGGATGTTGACCCTGTCTCTGTAGCGAGGGACTGTGCTTCCACTGTCCACATTAAGGGTGACTGAAGGGTAATACTCCTTATAAACAGTGAGACAGCATCTTCTTTTCAAGGGAGTAATAGTTCATGTGCCCAGTGCAGATCTTTCACCCCTGAGTTTCCTCTTTCTCTCTGGTTGAACAAATTCTATGAGAAGTAAAAAACAGTTTGCACAAATTCTGTCAAGAAGTGAGTACAAATATTGGCACAGAACAGGATTCATCAAGACAGGCACAGCAAGACATGTCCACAGATCACATGTACTTTTTAAGAGGTCAAGTATACTTCCTGAACTGTACTTCTGCACACCCCATTGGCTTCTTTCCAATTTCTTTTAACAAGTTAAATTGGATTTACCCCCTAATGCTCTGATAGATAAGCACTTTATTCATTAGCATGGATTCAAGGGCTCTGAAAGGAATGAAGCAATCAAACTGTAATTCAACAGACAAACACGGAGGCCATAAATCACTCACTCCCACACACTAAGTTTTCAGATCAGTTTGTTCAACCTGCAGCCATCTTACCAGCTGGAATGACCAACTTTACATTAGTTAGGGTGGATGTCAAGAAGACTATCACAGGGTGGATAAAGGTTCACAGCGAGAAAAACTTCTGCTTATCAATCACATTTAACCTGTACCACAGCTATATTAAGGCCACATTATTTGATCTTCTGATTGAGTTCAGGAGTGTACAAAGAGCCAAGATAAAGGCTCAGTTTTCATTTTTTTTTAGGATAGAAATATTGTGATTGCTCCACAGTTTTAAAAGTGTCATCATCTGGTCTTTTCATGTATCCGCAGTCCTATAAGTATCTTTAAATACTTTTTTTTTTAAACTTATTTTAAAAAAGTCAATATAGCTTGTTCTGACCCTTTGCTCATACCACAACTTTGTCTCGTGAGAGTTCCAGCAAGCTTTTGACTAATGTTAATGAGGTGTGCGGGTCCAACCAAGGCGTTCATCGGGCTGTTTCATTTCACAACTTGCTTGTCCAGAACCAACATTTTGGAGATGTGGTGCAGCCATTAAATTCACAATAAGCTGGTACTTTTCCTGGACAAGTAAGATGGCTCACTTATAATATTTAATATTATCTTTGTCCCATTATTGTTGGAATATTCATTTATTATAATTATTAAATGCTGTTAATTTAGTTTTGAATTGCATTTCATCTTTTTTTTATTTTGGCTTGTACACCTTTCTTGATCGATTTATTGTCCATGTTTTTTACATTTTTGGGGCCTAAAATAGCAATCAACGTATTTACGTTCTACAATAAAACATCTTTGTGAAAATGAAAAGGTAAGAACACCATCAATGCTATTAGATCCAAGCTTTTATCGTCACAAAATGTTGATTTTAAGATACCTGAAGCAGGAAACACTGGAGAGTTTTTTCCTGGTCGATGCAACTAAAGCCAACAACCTGCATTTTAGATCACGTTCCCACATCACTTTTAAAAACATTTGATGGTTTCTTTAAATGTGAGCTTTTAGACATGGAAAATTGCTCTCTTCAGACTGTCATTGTACCATCTGCCTTCGAGACGGCACTGGTGAGGCCACTTCTGAAGAAGAGATATTTAGATCCAAACATTCTTGATACCTACCAGCCTGTATCCAGCTTACTGTTTTTAAGTAGGACACGATTATAGAAAAGTTTGTTTTACTCAATCGCTGCCAAGTTCTTGAATGAACACATTGTTTTAGATAAATAGCAACCTGGTTTTAGGACAAACCACAGCACTGAAACGGTCCTTCTAAAGAATGTTAATGACCTCCGGTGAAACTTGGAATCCTGGTTCTGGTAGGTCGCAGTGCTGCATTTGATACAACAGAGCACCAGATTTTATTGCACAGTCTGAGAAGTCTGATGGACCTCTCAGGTACTGTTCTTAACTGGTTTTATTCCTATCTCAAAGATCGACAGTTGTTCTGATATGTGCGCCTCAGGAAATAAAATGTGGGGTTCCGCAAGGATAAATTTTAGGCCCAATACTTATAAACATGTACATGCTGCCTCTCGGGGATGTCATCAGGAAGCACTGCGGTGATTTTCACAGCTATGCTGATGATATGCATCTTTACATCGCCATGTCTCCTGTTGATCTGGAGCCAGTTAATGTCTTTTTAAGCTGTATTTTAGCTATAAAGTCATGGATGGCAGTTTACACAATAACCAGGATAATACTGAAGTTTTATTTATTGGTCCTGAAGACAAGAGAGAGATAATTGTATCCAAAGTGCAGAATTTCTCTCAGTGTGTGAGAAATCTGGGTGTGTTTTTTAACTCTGAGCTGGGTTTTATTCCACATATTAAACATGTCACAAAGACAGGATTTCATCAACTTAAAAACATCGCCAGAGTCCACCCATTTCTCTCTTGCCAGCATGGAGGTGCTGATGCATGCTTTTATTTCTATTAGATTAGATTATTATATTGCTCTGCTCCCTGGTCTTCCCAAAAAGTCTATTTCAAACTTACAATTACTCCAGAACTCAGCAGGAGGAGTGCTGACGAGGACCAGAACACATCACACCAGATTTAAAATAACTGCATTGGCACCCCCTACGTTTCAGGATTGATTTTAAGGTTCTTTTAATAGTTTAGCAATCTATTAATGATCTTGGGCCTTCTTATTAATAGGACCTGCTTTTAAAATATGAACCCTAAGGTCATCTGTTACCGGCTTTTTAGTTGTTCCCAAAGTCAGAACCAAAATCTTCAGTGAGGCCTTGTTTCATCGCTACGGCCCTCGACTGTGGAACAGCCTGCCAGAGAACCTCAGGGTTGCAGAGACATTTGATGCTTTTAAAAAGAGGCTCAAGACCTACCTTTTTATCCCAGTTCAAGTTCAGGTTCAAGTTCAAGTTCATGTTCAAGTTCAAATCTATTTGTTTAGCACATTTCCTGCAACAGCAGTTGCCCAAAGTGCTGAACAATAGAACAACAAACATTCCACAGCTGAAAATAAAACACTACACAATAAAGCCATAAAAATGAATGAAAAATAAAATCAATAAAAAAATAAAGAGTATAATAAATAAAAAGTAAAACATTTTGTTCAAATGCCAGCAGAAAGAAGCGGGTCTTGAGTAGAAACTGATGGAAGAGCTCTGATTTGAAGGCTAGAGCTGTTAAACTTTTATTTGATTTAGTCTTAGTATTTTTTTTATCATAACCTTATGGATTTTTTTCTTACTTATTTTTTAATTATTTACTTTTCTGTTTCTTTTAAATAGCACTTATTTATGTGACTTTTGTTTTTTTATGGTTTTGGTTTGTCCTAAGTGCATTGTTTTTATGAATTCCTTCATTTATATTTTTTACCTGTGGCTTTTATTTGATCTTATTGTTTAACATTTTAACCCCAGTGTTTTTCCTCATGGGCATCCTTTACGTTGGGTGCGATGCCTGCTTGGTCTACAGGGTTGTTGCCATGGTGATTGCCCTTGTCTGGGCGGCTGTGGGGGTCCTGCAATGCAGCCTTGTGGCTTAGCTGTGTTGTGGACCCTGGCCCGCTCTGATCTGGTTGGTTTCCAGTGGGGCCAGCCTCGTGGTCATGAGTGACCAGAGTGTGAACTGATACCCAAGATATTGTTTCTTCGAAGCAACTTCAAGTCAGATGTTCATTTCCTTGTTATCATACAGTTAAAGAGACAGAAGCTGGAGGTTAGAGTCAAAATAGGATGGGGGTGCAGTTGTGGTGGTGTTTGGGGGGTACATGCATGTTGTGTGTGTGCATAAGTGCATTTGAGTGAAATTATGATCAGGTGTGTATTTTTATATCTAGGTGCGTAAAAACTTATTTTTAATGTGCCAAAATATTTTATTTTTTCATGTAAAGCACTTTGTGCTGCTTTTTGAATAAAAATAAAATTTGATTTAATGAACTTTAATTAACTTTGGTTCCTGATTGAGATAGAAATTTCCTTTTTATAAGCAAAACCTAAGCACTGCTATTGTTTTGTTGTTGTTTGTGTATTTAAGATAATCCATAACTGTTTTTATCAGCGTTATCATCTTCCTTTTAGAAAGATGCGTTTATAAATTTGCATATTTCAACATAGAATACTTTCTTAAAGACCATCCATGCATGTCTCATGGTGTTTGAAAGCCCCGCAGCAGATGCATCATCAGATCGGGTTAGTTGTTTCTGAAATAATCCTGCTTGTTCCCAGATAAACTGCCAGTGGTTGCTGGCTGTGTTCAGAAAACAGAAAAGCACTTAGCCTCCCGATGAGGCTCCTCAGTGCTGCTTCTTTTCCTGCAGTAGGAGAGTCGAGGCACAGGAGGCTTCAGTGTCAGCCAGTCTGGGATTGTGGTGGTGGTGAAATCTGTTCAAGGTGTTATATTAGGGGTCAGGGTTAGGAGAGGTCAGAGCTCAGACTTTAAAGCAGCCTGACCTCAGGCTGTGATGCTGCCATCCAGGTGTGGAGAATACTGATTATAGGGCTGGAGACAGGAGAAAAAATAAATACATTTGCTATCTTTGAAAACCTAATTTGCTTTTCTTATTTATTTATTTATTGAGGGACCAGGGATCAGTATCATAACACTGGTAAAATATGAGAAATACTTAGGAGGTACCCTGTGTAAAAGGTTTATTTAAAAGTTGCTGCTGAAACATTTTCATTATTTATCTCACTTTCCTCATATTTAGCACATTTTCCCTCAGGATGTAAATTAAAGAACAACCTTGTACCAAGCAGCATATTACAGCACTTGTCAGTCAACAAGCAGCAGAAAGTGCTTAACATAAAAAGATTTTTGGCACATTAAAAACACAAGTCTTTGCACATCTAACAGCTAACAGTTAAAAAATACACACCTGATCATAATTTCTCTCTTACACACACATGAACACACACACACACAATATGTACACACGGAGAAGGCTGATGAACACTTTCAAACACCACCGGGACTAATTTAATAAACTTTGTTCCAGGTTAAATATGGGACATACCTGAATTTACGACCAGGAATACTTTAAGGGAAATGCAAAGTGAATTAAACATATTCAACACATCACGACAGTCAACCGAAACAGTAGGCAGAGGCGACGGATTAGGGAAAAACACAACGAAGGGGATAGATAGAGGCAGAGAATTAAGTGAAATTATGTGTTCATACCTCCCTCTGACCTCTTGTTCTGCACTGTCAAACAGCAGGAATCCATGGAGGATTAAGACAAGGCAGTGAAAACACTAAGCCATAAAACACACAAAAACACTTGATTGGAAAAAAGGTGTGCCTCAACAGGGAAAAGGTAAAAGGAGGATGAGTGTCTTAAAAACGATGAGAAGCTTCTGATTTGTTTGGCATGATTACAAGAAAAAGTGTTTACGGGGGTATTTTAGCAGGGACTATAAAAATGATTCATCATCCTTCCTGCAGTATGAAGAGGAAAACGCTACACCCACACACTTCCCACTGAAACACAAAGCAAATGCCTGCTTACTGCTCACACACTTAAACAAGTTCAAGACAATTCTCAATAAATATTAGATTTATATTTGTGGGGTCACCAGACTGCAGAGACAGCTTTCAGTCCAAACAGCCGAGTCTCAGTCAGATCAGGAAAATATACAAGCCACAGAAAAACGCCTCATAGGAGATGTCTGTCCTCTTAAAGGAACATTGGAATGAGCTGATGGTGAGCTGTACTGATTAATCCTTAACAAAATGAAAGGTAATGAATAGGTAAGAACTTTAGAAAGTGTGGGTCCAGGTGGAGCTTCTTCGTAGGTCTGTTTCAGATGATCCTGTGAGTGTTGTTTTAGTGATTAAGTCAGTTTGAAAGTCTAATATAAAACAAAGCAGATCACATTTTCTATGACATACATAACAATGTCACGAGTGGGGGGGCTTTGAATTGAATATTTCTACTTAAACTGCTTCTCTGCATCGGACTGATGTAGCGATGAGAGAAATGTCATGATGGAGAGGGGGACAAGCAACACATTTCTGGGCACTTATATCACAGAGGACCTCAAATGGACTGTAAACACCAACTTGCTTTTAAAAAAGGCACAGAAGCGACTCTACTTCCTCAGATCACTCAGGAAGATTAACCTTCCACAGCGTCTGCTTGTGACTCACTACCGTTGTACCATCAAGAGGGTCCTGACCTATCGTATCATGGTGTGGAATGAAATCGGCTCTTCAGCTGGCAGGAAGGCTCTGCAGAGAAACCTCACAGCACATCACCAACTCCCACCTACCAGCCCAGAACAACATCTTCACCTCTCACAGTTTCAGAAGTCACTCACCAAGGACTGTTTTCACCCTGCACGTAACCTCGCTGAACTCTTGCCATCTGCTAAGGGATACAGATCGATAAAAACTCAACAGTTTTTACCCTACAGCTATCACCACACAGAACACCGAGCTCAAAACCACTAAACACAACACTGTTTTTCCTATTCTTAATATGCATTTATTTATGTGTAAACTCTATCT
>CM047986.1:32604970-32618874 GCA_026261665.1 Melanotaenia duboulayi | reverse complement strand
TTGGTCTCTGTTGGTCTGTGTGTTATTTCACATACATTCATTTTACATCATTTTACCTCCCAACCTGACAGCTGAGGCTGGAAACATCATGTCTGATGCGGACTGGGATTAAAAGGGTTGGCCATCTACATGCAGTTTTACCTAAAAAGAAAAAAAAAAAAAGTAAATAAATAAATAAAATAAAACAAAACAGGCAGACCAAAAATATTTCTAAAAAATGGCTTGGAGTTTAAGGGTTAATAAAGTATTTTGTCATTTAATGATATATTAGGAGCCATTTATGTTTGTGATTCTATTCATCCCCTCTCAAGACTAAACCAGTAATAAAACAAAATCATTTTTTATGGCTGCACATTTTTAAGCAAACACAAGACGATTTCTCACACACGCTACATTTATGTGGAATTTAATGCACAGCTGATTATGGTTGTATTTCTGAGATTTTTGTTGGCAGTAAAACATCAGCTACCTCTTCCTGACAGGTCACTGAGGGGAGGTTTCTCTCTGCAGTTCATTCAAACATCAGATGCATCCTGCTGTTGATGATCCTTCTGCAGAGAATGAAAAACTCTGATTAACGTGTTTAATATTGACATTTCTTTACCATATTAATATATAAAACAGCCCACTGTACAAATCTGTATAAAATACATTAAATTCTCCATAGTCTGTATGAAACCTTTCTGAGTTGGATGAGTATAAGAGTGATAGCATTATTTGATTAAGAGAAGATATCACACTCTTGTGGTTGTTCTGGTAAGGAGGTCTTTGCTGGTCCAAATGAAGAGCAGTGGGGAGAAACGGGACCATCACCAAGATTAATCTGTTACTTTTTGTTAAATGTGGTCTACAGGGTGACCTTTTAAAAGAAAATGGCACATCAAAAGTCTCACACATTTCCTTTACCATCTGAAACTGACATGAATATTTTACTTGACTCAGGACTGCTTTTCTGTCTGAGAAGTGTGAGCATTAAATCCTTAAAAAATCATCTAAAAAGAAGAAACAAAGGCAAAAAATAAAGACAAAATGTCCATGGACAGAAATATAGCTACATAAAAATAAACCTTTGGAAGTAAGAGGATTTCAGAATCAGTATTACAGAGTTTTTTAGGGATGTTTGAAATTGTTGAGGACTGGGAGACAGAATGGAGCAGTCAGGAGCAGCACAGGCTTGATGTCAACAACCTTTCATTAATTAACACCCACTTACTCTTCACAGCATAAATTTCAGAAAAAATTAGCAAAGCTGCACCGTGCAGCAGTGATGAAGGTTACGCTCGGAACCGGACTCAAATACTTTGTTTTGGCCTTTTGTGTGTGTCCACTGGATTAAATCAGCAATCCTTGTTAACAGCTTCAATGATGAATGAACGGGAGAAAAAGAAAACAATATCCGAAAGAGAATAATTCAAACAAATCACATTTACTCACTTATACACATATTTATACAACGCTTCCTGGTCTAAATAATCTCAGATTTTGGAGGGAAACAGGTGTTGAAAATTATAATTGTATTAATTATGTGTCAATGATCTGTGAAGAAACATGAAATGAATTCATGTCTTTGTTAAAGCGGATTTATCAGTGTTTTGTGGTCTGGATGGAGATATCCACGCTGCCCAAAGGTCACATCAGAGTAGAAAATAATAAGTCTCACCCTTCAATTATTTAAGTGTTTGTAGACTTTGTCAAAGTGTAAGCAGAGATTAATTCACTGATAAATTACTGTGTTACACACACAAACATCTAAACAGTTTAAGATGCTATAATCATTAGAATCGTTTAAACACACGATGAAGAGAAGAAGCATCGCTCCTATCGTCTCCCCCTGGAATGAAAACTGAGACCAGCCTGTATCTGTTGCTTAAAATCAGCAACCATGAAGAGTTTATTTGGTGTGAAGGTCACATCATAAGAAGGCGTACTGCATTCACTAAGAAAAAAAATTAAAAGATAAAAAAGCTCAGTTTTTTTAACAAAATTAAAAGAAAAGAGTATTTTTTTTTACAGGGTAATGAGCTCTACTTGTCGGCATTATTAACAAATAGTTACTGAATTTAGGTACATGATAAATTCCACTTGTCTCCAGGTTCTAGATAAGTGGTGGAAAACCTTGCATCGTCCTGCAAGTTTTAAAAACAGTTAAAGTAAAAGCACCCCGTCAGATTTTATTTTTTAACTCTGGGTCCGTATGGGACAGGTTCTGGATCCGGATCCTGACTGCGGTCCACTTGTTAGTGACCTCTGCTCTACGGGGCTTTACTGCAAACTCAGAGAGGCTGTGGCAGACCACCTGTTTGTTTGCAGCTTCCCTTGTGGCCTCTTCATGGTTGCCATCTACCTGTGGTATTCCAAGCTACTTGTAGCTCTCTTCAACATCTGCTGTTCTGCCTCGAGGAGTGCAGCTCCCTCAGTATGAACCGTCTTCCTTCTCTTTGTCACCATTTGGCCGCGTTTCTCCTGGACTCAAAGGAGACCCGGGAACATCATTAGGGATTCCTCTCATCCACAACTTTTCTAACTGCTCCGATCTGGCATGCACCTGGAACAGCTTCTTTCCCTCTGCAGTCATCTTATTGAACAGATAACCAGATAACCAGTTGCACATCTTCATTTGCATGTCATCACTTTCATGTCTTTCTTACGCAACTCCTCTATTTACCGTATAAAGTGTACATATGAATAAGTATTTGTATGTAGCTCTGTATACTGTTGACATTCTTATATGAGTCTGTTTTCTTTATTACATTTTACTATTTTCTTCTAGTGACAACATTTATCCATCCATCCATCCATCCATCCATCCCTCCCTCCATCTCCATCCATCCATCCATCCATCCCTCCCTCCATCTCCATCCATCCATCCATCCATCCCTCCCTCCATCTCCATCCATCCATCCATCCATCCCTCCCTCCATCTCCATCCATCCATCCATCCATCCCTCCCTCCATCTCCATCCATCCATCCATCCATCCCTCCCTCCATCTCCATCCATCCATCCATCCATCCCTCCCTCCATCTCCATCCATCCATCCATCCATCCCTCCCTCCATCTCCATCCATCCATCCATCCATCCCTCCCTCCATCTCCATCCATCCATCCATCCATCCCTCCCTCCATCTCCATCCATCCATCCATCCATCCATCCATGTATCCATCCATCCATCCATCCATCCAATATCCATTTGCCTATAGTCCATTTCAGGGTCACGGACAAGCTGAAACCTGTCCCAGCAAATAGCAGGTGAGAGGCAGGGCACGTCCTGGACAGGTCGCCAATCCATCGTAGGGCGAGTAACAACGTGCTGAAAAAAAGAAAAAAAAAGTGTGTGATCATACTTGGCAAATACAGCTGATTCTGATTTCTCCGAATAACATTCTGATGTCCCTGCTGTAGACCTGGTGGTGTGGATCAGTGGTCAAAGTCTCAGTCGCTGTTAGCATTCAGCTTTATGCCATCCATTAAGAGGAGGTGACTGATGAGAACTCAGAACTGTAAAACAAGGGAGGCAGCAGTTGATCTCTGATGCTCAGCACACAGACCCAGTTCATGTTTGGTTTGTTCTTATTGAGCCTATTTTTTTTTTTTTTAACTGTGTCTTAGACTTGATCCCCTTTGAAGTCCTTATCATCTTGGACATCAAAGGTTTCCACTAAACAGAGAGAGCCTCCACCTACTTCCACCCTCATTTTAGGAAGTCCTCTCTTGTGTTTTGCCGCAAACATTCACTGCATCTGAACTTTTGCCTTGGAAAAACTTTTCTTTTCAGATGTCATTATGTGGTGAGAAATATTATATCTGACATCCCATCAGGGATGACGTTGGAGGAGAAATATGGAAAATGTATTTTACAGTTTACTGCTGTGTGGTTGAATTTGGAGCTCTAATTAAAACTAAATGAAAAGTGTCTCACCACTCAGCTTGGATAACGTATCTAGAATTAATCCTAACTGGTGAAACTTTGTTGTTAAAATTTTACTTTGAAACTTTAGCTCATACTTTGGCAAGCATCTCAAAAATCAACGCGGTAAACAAACAAACATTAATCAGAGGAGGTAATTATTATTAATTATAATTTTACAGAATAATCTGTAGAAATGATAATTACTACTTATCATAACAGGTATTTGAAACAAAGTCATCGGTGCATTTAACAGGATCCAAGTTTTAAAAACAACAACAAATGGTATGCGTTATCTACATATGATGATGGCCAAATGGTAGGAGGCCATGTGATTATCTTGTTTTGCAGCTTTTAGGAGTATGTTCTGACTTTTTACTATATTATCTGTTTGGATGGTGACCGTGGTAACCTCACTGTCAGAGAAAAAGCCCCTTTTACAGATTGTGATTGTGGTCAGTCAGATGGTGTGCATGAGAAATGTTTTAAAAATTAGTTGTTGAACAAAGATGTAAAATATCCAGGAATCTACACAGGTGTTGTCCAATAATCTAAAGATCAGGGATCATATTTCTGGTTATATGTAGAAGCGGTCTGACCTTCTTATGTATACTATGTACAGTCTGTAAGGCCTTATCAATGAGAAATAAATTTTTAAATATAGACCTGTGTGTAGAAATGTTAATTCGTATTTCATTGTGGCTGATCTGCACACATATGTGCCCAGATTACGAAGCTTAGCTTAGCACCTGTGTGGAATTAATCTCTGTATGACTTGACAAGCCGGTAAAAGATGCATAAAGAGACTCTCTTCAGGCATTTAATGCGATGACCATTTGCACTGATTCTCATGGATTTTATTGCATAAATGTGCTTTGTTTATGCTTTAACTAATGACCGTGTCTCTTGCTGCTTCTCGCAGAGATTGTCCTCTGTTGAGCTGGCTTTTCAGGTTGGACACACACACACATGTGGATATACTTCAGTATTCTTCACTGCTTCCAATCTAATTTCTGCAGATGTAGTGACCCATGAAATGATGCCATGTTACTTTCTCCACCACAGCAATATGTAAAAGCTGCAGATTGCCTCATTCATCCCCCAAAATCAACGCCTTAGGCCACCTCTTAATACCTCAGCATCACTGCCACAAAACCACGTCATTTCCACGGCTGTATTACGGGTTGGTGGTCTGGTCTTTAAGGGTGTGCTCTGAAGTCTTGACAACTTTGCTACCAGGTGTGTGTGTTTGTGTGTGTGTGTGCACCTTAGAAAAGAAACAGTTGGCTGTTTGTGTGGGTTCATTTCAAAGATAAATACTAAAAACACTTCACTGACAAAAGCATTAAACCTCTACAAGGTGTTCTGTGCTAATGGGTTCTCTGCGGGGGGGGAGAAAACTTTCATTAGTGAAACAACTTTTTCACCTGTCACTGCAGTAAACACCATCTTCAAGATAAAGAGATGAGAAGATAGAAGAGAGGAACCTGGAGAGATGTGAGCTATATCTAAACAGACTTGAGACATTTTTCACAGCCATGCCAAGCGGTGCTTTTCAAGACGAGGCGTGAAATGTCAGAGCCATTCATTCTGGATCCCAAATATGACTTTAGATCAGTGGTCCCAACTTTTTCTGCAGGGCCCCTTTTTAATCAACAACAATAATGTCAAGTCCCCCCCTCGATCCCACCCCCACATGCACCCCGATGCAAAGAAACGTATGAAGAAATGTGCCACAAAATAATCTTTAGTTTACTGGCTGCTACTTTGTTAACTATAGTTAAAACCGTGTCAGTGGCAGAGGGAATTATTAACTCCTCTACCTGGGAAGCATTAAAACTAGGAAACTTGAGCTTTTCAGGAGATGGATGTCCCAAGCTTAGCTTGACTTCATCCAGTCTAATACTTTGAGATGTGTACCACATAGTGGTTTCTCTTTATTACCCACCATTACTTGACAATAACCTGGTCAAGACATGCCTCATATTTTCTTGTCGTTTTTTTTTGTAGTTGACCTCTACAGTATGTTGTTGATTCATCATCCTTCGCCTTTTGCTTGTAATGGAAAATGATAGATTTTGATTAGCCTTGCTGCTTACGCTCAACATTTTGTAGATTTGCTATGTAACACAGGAGGTCTGTGGACAGCCTCTGTGCAGCCTGCACAACTGCTCATCCTGTGTAAGGTTTTAGTCAGAAAACTCTTCATAGCAGCAGCACACTATGGGCAGTATGCACGCACTTGTCGAAGGTTATGAGAAAAAAGTTACAATTTCGAAATGAACTATCAAAGTTTTGCTTCCTAATGACATCATTTTGTTTGTTCTACATGTGCAATCTCACAGGATTTTAGGAGACGGTGCTGGATGCCAACAAGTTGATGCTACAACAACATGACATCCTCAGTTGCAAAAAGTTTGAAGTTTTGACAACAGGTTGACATTTTTCTGACTAAACCATGGACAGCACAACTGCACTGAGGTCGTGAGTTGCTGGAAATGTGTAGCAAATTCACAGTTCTTGTGCACAACTTTTTCTACGATATTCTCTGAAGAGGGGATGAAAATATGTTGTACAATCACTGTGCTTCAGGAATAATCAGCAGTCATGGTACCACACTCTGTTGTCGGTGAAGTTTCTGCCAGGAAGGTAAATTTCCTCTAAACCGGTGAGGTTTAGTTTCATTTAGTGTCGCAGAAGACAAACATGAGGTGAATTGCCTCCAGTAAGTACAAATTAATCACTAAGCTGGACTGTGAATGCTGCTGTTGTTCATCAGAGTGAATTAATTCACCAGTTCAATGACAACTTTTGTGTTAAAGTCATTTATGGTGTGTCTGAAGGATGAAAATCTTAGTCCAAAAGCAGAGAAAAAAAACCCTTGTAATTACAAGTTGTTGCAGGTTTAACTTTTTTTTTTTTACATGAATGACATGAAAGTATTTCCCCAAGTTCAACCCCTGAATCAAAAAGTCATTCTGGTTTTAACTGATTTGACTTGTAGATAAACTCTACATCTCCATACTGAGATCAAAAGATGGAAATCAGTTTTAAAAAATGGGCCTTTATTTGTAAGGGCCACGGGATGGAAATCAAACCCAGACCAGCTGTGTTAGTTCTCAGCCTGTTTATTTTTATTTATTTATTTATTTATTTTTTTCTTGTTAGACAGATTGCTCTAGTTACAGTTTGGCCTGGCTTTTTGTAATCTGTGCTTTTAATCACAATTTAAGGGCTATGATTCACATTGCATATTGTCTTATACTCATCAGTAAATCTTTATTCTGGCCGTTTTAAACGATCTAGGAATCGCTTAGCTCATGTAACTCTGTGTTTAAGATATTCATTTCTTGTCCATATGGTGGCCTTATGGGCCGACAAAGCCCAGCCATGACTGTTCCAACAGATCAGTTAGTCTGTGGGACGCTGCAAACTCTGGTTTGTCTGTAGTCTTTCTGTCAGACTGTGTTTGGTCTCCAAGGACCCGCAGTTCAATGCTAAGACGCCAAAACATATCTTTAGAGTTAAGGCAGTGGTTAGTAGGGAGAATACGTAGTATGCCTGCTTTGTGTTGTGTCGCAGCGATAACATACTCTGACGCGCTAACACAAACCAGCTGCCAACCCTGCGAGGGCATCCAGACACTGTCTTCGCTGCACCCTTGTTTTTTTTTTTTATTCCATTTACACTATTCTATCTTTGCAAAAGAAAATAAAAAAAATTAACATGTTACATGCAAAATGAGTATTGATGCTGCAGGATTGGTTATTTATTGTAGGCGTTATATTTAAAGGGTTTGTAATGTCTTTACACTACACATGGGACGTTCTCCAGCAGTGCACCTGAATGCGTGATTTAGAGGAAGCTATATAGAAGCTATATAGTGCACATTTTCCAAACTGAGCACTACTAAAACTCTACAGCAGTTTGTAAACACCGAAAGGTGAAAGCTATTGCTCGTTGTGGACAGCTCTGTTCAACAATAACTCTGTTTGGACAAAGTTATGAGCAAAAGAGGAAGAGACTTTTTGCTCAGGAAGTGAACTGGCAGGATGAACAGACACTGAGGGACAATGATGTTTCCACTGGCTGAACTTTGTTTGGCTCAGCTCTCTCACTATTCGAGGGCAAGAAAACGAGAGGGCAGCAGTGGAGCAATGAGAACAACTCTGTCTCTTAATTATCCAATAAAGTGTGCTTCATACCTTTGTTCACCCACCAATGCAGCTTAAGAGCAGTCACACACACACACACATACCCTTTATGACACACATTTACCTTATCCCTGCATATTTTAGTCTCTGTTACTACTTTTGTTCTTTTATTTTTATTTTTCACATACAAATAAATACAGTCTGTAGGTACTATCTCTGTCTCCTACACCTGTGAGATATAAATAATGGGTAATGATGTGTAGAAGACCTAAGTAACAGCTCATTAGGCACATGGAGTAAGTTAATGTGATGCAGTGTATCTCGTCTTTACCTTACAATGCCTTTTAAACATCTCTTGGCTCAGAGTCTCGGCTCTTAAACACCACAGGGTGTGAAGATCCAGTGCTGTC
This sequence comes from Melanotaenia duboulayi, assembly GCA_026261665.1. Lineage (NCBI taxonomy): Eukaryota > Metazoa > Chordata > Actinopteri > Atheriniformes > Melanotaeniidae > Melanotaenia > Melanotaenia duboulayi. Next base: position 32,610,403 of record CM047986.1, on the reverse strand, counting down.
AAAAGGCGCCCTGTAGCATCTCCTCACGTTGGAGGCGTCTGAACAAACAAAATAGCACATGAGCTAAAGGCAAAGTTAATCAGGGTTAATACAACCGAGAGTTGAATTTACTACCCTATACTACCTTTTGTGCTACCTCTACAAATATTTTTAATATCAACACAACATCAAGCAGCGTTGCTTTTTGGGTCGAGGGGTGGAGGCGCAGCACTGACCCATGGATGATGATAGCCCATCCCTCACCCGAGACAAACCCTCATCCCACTCACTTCAAGCTGTAACGGTGAGGCTGTCTTGACTAAGATATCACACACATCACCAATATTCCAAACCCATTTCCAGACGACTTGGTACATTTGTTTTTTAAGGATATAAACAAAATGCAAATAGACATGTTTTGAAATAGTTACTGTCATTCGTAGGAGCAACTGGGACAAAAAGTCAGGCCGGGAGTCGTACACTCACCCAGGCTGCCCGAATTCATTTACTGCACACATATGCTCACTGCATCCATATCCTCACACACACACACTCACACAGGATAAGTAACCACCAAAACTCAATATTCTAAATAGACCAACAACAACACACAACTATGAGCCACCCGTCCAGAGCTTTTCTCTCTCCTACTCTCATCTAAAGAGTCGATGCTTCAGTCACAGCAGACCTTTTCATATCATAATATTATGTTTATCTGAAACAACATGATTATGTTGTTTTCTTTTTTTGTTTGTTTGTTTTTTGTGTGTGTGTCACATAATTTTGGTGCCAGTTTATCATAAATATAATATATAACATTAGTATTTGTTACAACAGTAAAAACAAGACGTGGTCAACTTCAACTTCACCTGATGTGATTTAACATTAGAAAAGTCACCTCAACTTAGATAAGAGCTTGTCCAACCTTTACAGGGGTTCCCAAACTTTTCCATGACACAGCTCATCTGTGGAGGGATGTTTTGTCCAACAGGACCCACCAATCTGGTCACATCGTTTAAAACCAGATAAACACACTGATGAAGTCCCAAAGTTTCCTCATCAGCTTTAACCTGGACTAATAAAATGTTCCACGTTGGACCAGTTTACAGCTGTTTCTGAGCTAACAAGGACAGATGTGGACAGATGTGTGCAGAGTCGTTTAGCTGGGTAGCCTCAGTACTTAAATATTCACCTGTCACTTTAACACAGCACATAAAATGAACTAATATTTTATCTATGATACAAAGAAGTTCCATACAGGACCTGCTGCATGTCCAATGTTGGAATAACCAGTAGCTTTAATGTTTGGGCTGAAGACAGATGTAACAGTACAGCATCAAACCACAGAAACATTAACAAGAGACTGAAGTNTAACAGTACAGCATCAAACCACAGAAACAAGAGACTGAAGTTCTGTCAACAAGTAGTACCGAGATATTACAGGAAGAAGTACCACGGTCATCATTACAGCTACACGGAGAATCTCAACATCATGTTATGTTCAGATAAAAGTTTGCAGCTTGTAACACACCAGCCATCCCTCCTCCATCCCTCCTTTATTACACAGTGAACTAACATGATGTCGTTGCTGCTGATTTAAAAAGTTTAGAAATTCTCCGACATTTTCCCGCCACCAGGCTTCTTTAGTTGTTCCACCTCTGCGGAACAGCAGAGGTGCCATTATTTGTGACAACTGACGAGCACAAATGACATTTTCTGTGCACAGGTGTCAATGCCAGGCAGACCAATCAGCCGCACCAATGTAATGCACCATGATGTTTATTATTTATTTATTTATTTACTGACAAGCCAGTCGGGACACTTTTGGCTCCAAGCTCAAAGCTGCTGCTGGTGAATGGAGGATACTTGTGTGATTTGATCACCATAACATGGTTCCAGGTCACATTTATGTTTTTTCTGCACACTAAAAAGTTTCCTGATCATTCCCCATGACCAGCCTGAGCCAGCCTTTTAAGCATGGTAGCAGCAGAATGATGGTCTGGCTGCTGCGTCGCTGCTTTATCCTCTCTTCACCTGACAGAGCAGGTAAAGAGAGGCTACAGCTCCTTGAAGCCCAGGTTTAAATCTCGAGCCTTTTATTGCACGTCAGGCCCTTTCTCTCAGTCACTGCCTTTCCTGTCTATGTACTGAGCAAAAAAAATAAAAAAAACAAGAGTAAAAGCCACTAAAACCAATTCAATCTTTATAAACATTTTACCTCACCATTAATGATGATGTCATGATGATGTCACAACTTATCTGTTTTAATCGACCCAACTGTTTGGTTATTATGAGAATTAGCCAATCATATTCCTTCTGTTTGCCCCAGTGTGTAATTGTAGTACAGGCATGACTGTGTTACACGGTGTTTAAAATTCTGGTGGAAGAGAGGTGGACGGATCTACAGGCAGCTGTCACTTCATCCCTGCTTTACTTTATTGCTTGCCCTCCAAGTATTTTCATCCACCACCTATCCTGCTCAGCGTCTTGCCAGTTATTATCTGAGCCGGCCAACTGTTTATTTTCTAGCTCGATTGCTTTGTGTGGGCGTATGCACAGCAAATGAGGTTAATGTGATTCTCCAAGTAATGATGCGGTGACTCAGTACAATAGGTTGGCAGAACAATTTGTGTGTGTTTGATGGCAGCTGGTGAATTGTTTCAGGGCCATTTGGATCGGGGAATAATTGTTTCCAGATCTCCCTGTGGAGTAATTGTTGTCCTCCACCCAAAATCTTCACTTCTCTCTCAGAATCAGCTGCCCTCCACCACTTAAAGAAATCTTGGTCAAGAACAGCCGACGAAATAATTTCCTCACAGCGATAGCTGATTGCATGTGCACGCACCCGTGGGTTTGATTTTCCACAGTATATATACAACATGCTGTTGCCTGTGTGTGTATTCTAAGAGCTAGAATTAATGAACGAAGAAGAAAACCACTCTGAGTGATTGTGAGGAAATTGCCCTCAGCTGCACATTCAGACACGTCCCCCTCCCACAAAGACAGAAAGAAAAAGCAGCCATGGCTAAGTTTTACATTCCAGACATTAACTTCAGACCCCGTCCAAACAAACCTGTGGACACTCACACACAGGCCTTCCCGTGGTTTTAAATGACTGCCTCCCATGGATATATCACACCATTTGACCAGAAAAATCTGTGTCTCTCACGTCCATGGACTTTGATTTTTGTGCCAAGAGATGCATTTAATGTGTTTTTGGAGTTTTTAAGTTAATGTTATACTGTGATTTTATGTTAATATATTTAGCTGAACAGTTTCCACTGGCATCTCCACAGGAGAAAAAAACAAAACAAAACAACAACAACAAAAAAAAACAAAACATGGAAACATTTGATGCTCCTTTTTCAGCACATCCTCCAAATGTCGTGTTTCATGGAACAACGTATCTGATATTTATTCTTCTGTAGTCAAGGTACATGTTGTCCAATAAATAATGTCATGTATGGAGACATGGTTAGTTACAGCTGTGTTATGACTTCACATGTTCTTGTGTTTGTTTTTTTAACTGCAAAACATGTCAACATGGGAAATGAAAATACAGAATAGAATAAAATAGGATAAAATAGAATAGAGTATTTATTTGTAGAGCAGTTTATCTGTGTCATCTGTAAACTTTGTATTATCTGACTGACGAACGTTAGAGTCCTGTCCAAGGTCCACCACTGATCTGCAGCCACCTGAGTGGTTCCTGGTGGAAGTTTGTCAGCTACGTGTTTGGTCAGCTGGTGATTCTTCCTGAAATGGCTAAATCAGTGGGCTGTCTGCAGGCTGCTAACATTCATCCTGGCTCATCACAGGAGGCCATCTTTAAGTGAGTCTGTCTATTCCTGGTTATATGATGCAGCTCCACATGTTGGCCGTCAGCCGGCATCAAATGTGTCTGTAACATTTTTCAGATTCTCCTGATTCATATTCTTACCTCCAAGGCGGAGGTAATGGTTTCAGCGGCGTTGGTCTGTCTGTCCATCGTTAGCAACATAACTGAAAAAGCTATGGACAGTTTTAGATTAAATTAGCAGGAAATCTCTGAAATGGAAAAAAGAACAACTGATTAGATTGCGGTGTGATCCAGGTCATCTGGAGCCAGGAATTTTTTGAAGGAGTTTTTACAGGTGCAGGGCAGATGCAAACATCCTGTTGTTTTTGCTGGTGAGAACAAAAAGATGCTAAATACAGTACCATCTGATTTTCAGTGTCAATCCTAAACAAAAAAAAGTCTTTGATTTTCGTAGATTTTCGTCTCCTTTAAATATGCTGAAAAGTTGTGTTGTGGTTGGCTACCATAGCCATAGGTGCTCCACAAACAACAAGAGATCACTCTTCTAAAAGAAAGATGCAATAGCTGGCTAGCGGCTATCAATCATGTTAAAGCTTTGGAGTCCTTCGGAATAGTCAACCATTTGTTCACATCATTTTGTTAGTGGTGGGAAAAACATTTGCTATGATATTACTGTTTAAAACTGCATACAGGAACAATAACAAACGTCGTTGGTGGTTTTTGTGTGTTAGCTCCTGCTAACATTTGTTCAGTCCTACGGCCATTAGCTTCATCTCATATCTGCTTCTAGCCTTGACACTGACGGCATCTATCAAAAACCGATGCAGAAAACTTAAAACTATGAAAACAACACAGACGATGGAATGATGCGAGGTTTGTCTTCACTGTGAAGCTGTTCATGGTCACATGACCACCGGGTTGTGACGTAGGTTTGCACCTGCTCATGAGGAGGTTGGAATAATTTTGCCTTTAGACCTTCTAACTAAAAAGAATGCCTACAATCATTGTTAAAAAGAGCAGCAGCGGCTTGGCGGAGGTCTCGCTCTCTGAGTGCTTCTAGTTGCAGAATGTTTCAGACAGTTAAGCTGAGTAATGTAACAGATGAAATATGGTAGAGGTTGAAATGGCAGATTTGTGATGCTGCCAAGCTCAGTGTCGGCTCACCTCTGCTGATTTAACACACACAAAGCAAAGCTTTGAACCAGTTGGAAAATCTGCACACTGCTCTGCCCAGAATATAAAATATCTTTACTGCCTGTAACGCAGCCATGCTGTGTTCACCTCATAATACTCAACACATTTCATCTTTGCTCTGATGAAATTCACTCCTGCCACGTAAGCACAATGAGTAGTAGATGTTGTATTTACTTATTATTTAACAAGCAAGGTCCGATATAATCTGTTCCCAGGACCAACATGACAGACCAGATGCTCTGAAGCTGAGCTCACATCTGAGGGAAAAACTCCATCACAATCAGGAACAAAAACCCCAAACAGAAGCAGAACCAGGAAGGAAAACCTCCATCAGAACCAGGACCGGAGAGGAAAACCTCCATCAAACCAGAACCACGAAGAAAAACTCCATCACAATCAGGAACAAAAACCCCAAACAGAAGCAGAACCAGGAAGGAAAACCTCCATCAGAACCAGGACCG
>CM047986.1:32559704-32574113 GCA_026261665.1 Melanotaenia duboulayi | reverse complement strand
AATTATTTAAAAAAATAAACCCATGAAACGGGCCTGGACAAAAAGTACCCTTAACTTAATATTTAATTGTACAACCTTTTGGGGCAATCACTGCAGTCAAACGATTCCTGTAACTGTCATAAGACTTCTATAAAGATTTTATTTTCAATTAGCTTATTCAATATTTCTTCCAAACTATCTCTAAATGTTTCCACATTTAACCCTGGTTTACTCTTAACACAAGTTACAACAATATTTCTCCTCCTTTCCATTTCAATTTCCACAGTCACACACTCCATCAGATCATCACTAACAACTGTCATATTTTCAAGCTCTGCCTTTCAGACCGCTGTCAATATCCAGGCCACGCCCCCTCCCCTCTTGTTGGTTCGGTTGCTGTAATGTAACTCATAACCCTGAATAGGAAAATCAGTACGTTTCTTCATTTAACCATGTCTTGGATAAAGCTAACAATTTATGTTTAATGTATTCAAATAATCTTCAATCTTGGTGAAATTTACGTAAGTGTATTAACGAGAATACATTGTCCAGCTCCATATTGGTATTTAACTCATCTTCAGTATATTTACAAGTATCATGATGGAATTAAACACGTGATTTTCTGGAGCGATGTCACATTCAAAGTCATATAATTTATGTTCCGTATAGGCCGATCTTAAAAAAGTTTGACTTCTGAGTGGCTCAATCATTAGTTTGAATTGAAAAATGAATTCACACTGTCTCACAGAACCACTCTGAACTTGTGTATACTGGCGATCTACAGATACCTTTGCACTTTCAAACGAACTAGAGAATCCAGTAATGATGTTAGATCACCGCTTGGTGATCTCTTGCTCTTGGATTGAGGCGCCTGCCAGCCCAATGCCCGCAGCATGGACTCCAGGTCCGGCTCATTAGCTTTAACCTCCATGTTGACACCATATTCACGTAGTCCAGCTGCTGCAGCTTGGGGGTTGTCAAACATCGCAGATTTACATCTTTCTAAAACACTTTCAGTTTTGCAGGAAACATTACGCTTGACTTGATCCTTCTCTCCTGAAGTTGTTTTCTTACTTGTCTGTATTTTGTGCTCTCCTTGAACACCAAAGTCTTCATCAAAATATATCCTGCTATCATTCACCCTAACATCCTTTTTAGTTCAGGCGGCTTCGAGCACCCTTTGCCTCTGACTGTAGTTTTGAAAACAAACTATTATTGATCTGGGACGCTCCTTATGCCCAGTATTTGGTCCAGCTGTCCTGTGCACTCTTTCAATGTGGCTTTCTCCCGTATCAGGTTCTCCACGGACTCACTGTTTTTAAGGCTTTTTGGCTTGAGACAGAATCAGAACATCTGATGGTGATTTTCAAGTGGTAGAAGCAAATCTTTATGATGTTATTGGTGTAAGGCTTGAATCTGAGCTGTTCGCTGGTGCCGTCAGTGTTTTGATTGATTGCACGTGCACTGCGGGTGCGTCTGTGTGACGTTATATCACAGTTACATGACAGCAGATGGGAGACCAGAGAGAAGATCATTAAAAAAATAAGATTGTTAATGCAAATCCAAGTCAAGTCTATTTGTCCAGCTGACATGAAACCTCTCCTAGAAAAGTGAAACATCAGCAGACTTTTTCAACATTTTCTTCTGATTTGCTACAACCTTCAGAATGAATTTTACTCCAGACTCTGAACTCACCTTTTCCCCCACTCTGAAAAAATGGGTTGTAAGGTTGGGGGTTTAAAGAATTTGATCATTTTTCTGAGCAAGAACAACAGCCTGATTACTGAGGGACATGAGGGGAGTGTTTCCCTTTCACTTCCAGAGGAGCTGTGAGTTTCAGCACCTCTGATCTGACGGCGGACTGACATCTGGCAGGAGTCTGGTAAGTCTGGTGTGACATCTAATTTCCCCCCATCAGATTTCCATGCTGGGCTCCACAAACTAGATCTATGTTTTAAATTCCTCTTTAATGGCCACCAAAAAGAGGAAATGTCAACTTGGCCCATCAAAAGAAATTCTCCTCTACTTCCCCATCAACATAGCAGTCACTTGTGTAAACGGGTTTAAGATAATTGTTTTCCTCCAACATTCATTCATCCATGCCATTTGTCAGCCGACATCAAGAAACCTCCCCTCCGATCATGTAGGGTCAGCCACAGGCTGGGAGCAGTAAAATCACCGTCTGATCCATCTGGGAATAATCAGATTCTAGTAATGACTATCAACAACAGCAATTTTGTCTTGACATTTCCATAGGATTTTACTTATGAGCAACATTTTTGAGTATGTCGTGACACCAGAGGCCTATTAAAAAAAAAAAATATGTTGCTCAGGGCTCCATGGAAAGAGCTTTATTCTTGGATAACAGAATATCCTTTTGCACCAATGCAGCTGAAAGTTTAATAAGTAGTTCAACCAGACTAGGATCAGCTTGAACACAGCTTGGGATCTGTTAGCCAGCTTGGGCCAGGGCTTTTTTTTTTCCTGTCTGAGAACTCCTGTATAAACAAGACAAAAAGCATAGATTAAACAGTCTATTTGCTTTTTAAAGGATATAAGAGATTAAGCTAATTTAAAGCTGATATGAAAAACTGACCTTTAACTGTTTAGATCAGGTTTTAGTACTAGGCTCATCATTTCTTTCCTTTTCAGTAAAGGATCTGTGATGGAGCAGATATTTGGTAAAGCTGAGCCCTTTAAAAACAAGTTACCCTTCCTGCCCTTTATAGTTTTAGAGTTTCACCTAAATATTCACTTTAAAGTTCTTATTTGATCATTTACTAGTTGCACATGTTAAAGTAGCAAAAAGTTTGGCCTAACAGTCCGTTGCTGAGACCTAAAAACACTCTACTCTGCGTCAGAAGTTGACGTCTCTTAGATGCAAGGCCTGAGATCAGCAGCCATAGTAACAATAGATTGAAGGCTCATTTATGCTCAACCCAGAAGATGGATATGCAGACGGACAGACATATAGACAAACAGACAGTTTTGTCCATCTTCTGCGTCGGTTCCGCATCCGTTTTCAGGGAGCTTGGCTATCTGTCGCTTGATGCAGTAAACAGAGCAACACCACTGGAAATCCCGGGCGCAGTGCTGAGCAGAATGGCTGACATGCAACCAACGAAAGGAACAAATTAAAGCAGAAGAAGAGGATCAGGAGAGGGGAGGGGGGAATGAAGACAAGCACACTCTATGCAAGTTTTCAGGAGGTTGGAAACAACTTTATAACTGTGCACTACCGCGGCTTCACAGTCTGAAACTGACATCAGCTCGTGGGAGTGAACTCTGAACTTAACACTACCAACTGAAGAAAGTGATTTATCAACCATGACAATGCAAAACATGCATGTAAGTATGAGGACAGTGGCATATAACAACGTTTGAAATGGACGTTGCATACGTGAGGGAGCATAAATGGGCCTTTATGCTGCAGATGGAGTTGTCTCCACCCAGCAACCACCATTAGATGCTGGTGGCAAATATTCTGACAATATCCAGGAGTGTGAACAAATGGTAAAAGTCCTCAGAAGGGAACTGGATAGGAAAAACCCCACAACACTCAAATCATAGACCTCAGTCACAAATATGATACTTGTAAGTTTGCACTAGAAGATTTGAGGAAGTAATAGATTGTATTTTTATTAAAAAGAAAAACAACAATAATACAGTCCAGTGGATTATGATTTAAAAAAAATTCTCTCACTACTTTTATAAGAGAAATGGATTGAAACCTTTTTCACAATGAATTTTGTAACAGAGCAGACAAAAAAGGCAGAATTCATTCAACACCTCTAATTCCAACATCAAACACTAAATAATGAATTATTGTAAAAGAGAATGAGGTAAAATATTAACAGGGACATAAATCCCTGCTGCTGCATTCATTATTAGCAATCAACTGAAAACATGTTCCCAGCAGCAATCACTGTGGACAAAAGAACTCTCAATCATAAATGAAAGAGCATAACCAGATGGATGATTGGTGAGTTTAATTAACCAGGCCTCCGATGGGCCTCTGCAGATATAATTTGAGTGTTGGGTTGAGTTAACAAAAAGACAGAAATAGTGAGACGTTCAGTGGTGTCATCCATAGAACAAGCTGCTATAAGCACAGCTAATTGCAATTCAATCTACCGAAGTCTCACACCACAGGTTGAAAGCCGGAGTTGGACCTGACTCAGCACCACTCAGTGTTTTAAAAGAAGAAAGCTGCAGGCAAAAGAAGAAGAAAAAAAAAAACCACCCGCCTCACCATTGTCCCACTTTTGTCATGGAAAGCAGATGCTAAAAATGAGGCAGCCTGTAACTGTAACTGGATGTTGCTCCTCTTTTAATTAAGGTGAGAAATTGAGTGCTAAAAGCAATTTGCAGCTTTAGCCCGTCTAGTCGGATCTGTGTTGAAATAGTGCTGTGTTTGCTCCCCTCCATCTCATTTCTCTCTCTTTCTCCTCCTCAAGCCTGTGCTCATCCTCTTTTACTCTTGGGTGTTGGAAAGCAGCTTGAAAAAAGTGCTAAAGATATTCAGAGGTGTCTCACGTTTTAATTAACTCCTACTCCTCTCATGAAGAAGGGAAACAAGTTTTCTTTGCCTTTGTATCTTACCAATGAATGCAGTGTTTGTTTGCTTGCAGACCTGTAGCCTTTGCTCAGCTGGATGGTGATGTCAGAGGACAGAAACACTGTGTAATCTTTGCTTTAAACGTACATGATTGTTAATTCCACCCCACGTTCAACCCTAGCTCAATAGCTTTTATGGTTATTGCACATTGATCACAATAACTTTTGAGGATTGGAGGACGCTATTCCTGTGATTGAAATGATGTATATGAAAGATCAATGGACATTAGTATTCTGCTGTGGATGGGGCTTAGTATATTCCATGTCCAGTTGTACCGGTGCCATGTCCAGGAGGGAATTTTTGGATAAATACACCATGGGGAACAAGCCTAAAACAGATAGAAAATTAGATAGAAATGAGATGTGAGAAGCACTGGAAAGACATGAAAGCTGTTTATCCCAGTTTCAGGAAAGAAAAACTAACAGGAAGCCATGCTAATGGCTCTGTGAGGACGTTTGTAATAGGAATTCAAACCTGAATTTTCCCCGAACATTCTTTCCATTCCTCTGTTTCTCTTTTCAAGTCTGATGCTTGTTTTTTTGTTGTTGTTGTTGCTTTAATTGTGTTTATGTTTCATTTTCTTTTTTTCCTTTATTGTGATTCTTGCTATTTGTTGCTGCCTTTTATTATTTCTTAATATCTGTAATGCTTTGGTTTTATGTAAAGCACTTTGAATTGTCCTGTACATGAAATGTGCTGTACAAATAAACTGCCTTTTCTCTTCTATCTCCTTGTGGTTACTGTGCATCCATTTCTTGTTATTTTGGGCCTCTTTTCGCTCATTTCTGTAGAGAGGAAATATTTAAATTTTGTCAGGTCAGAGCTTCTACAGCACTGTTGAGTGTTGTTAATTCATTTTTCAGGTAATCTTACATCCCGATGGCAACAGAAAAACCTGGAATCCAGTTTCCTCTCCATTGAAATTTCAGTATGAGAGGACAGCCAGAGATCCATATCACCCTGTAACAAGGATGGAGCTGTCCGTTATAGTCATTTGGAGTGGGTTCATATGACTTTCCATCGCTTTGTGATCATTGTAAATTAAGTTCATCCATCCATCCAGCCATCTTTACCCAGACAGCTCCTCTAGCTCTTTCCTATGGACAAATAATCTATCCAGTGAGACCTGGGTCAGCTTCCCTCTAAGTGTCTGGAAAGAATCCCACCCAGATGTCCAAACCACCTCAAAAGACTCATTTCATTGTGGAGGAGGAACCCAGTATGGGGCCAGACCCACAGTCCCTTTAAATTCTTCTCTAACTCTGGAACAAAACCCTGAGATACTTAAATTGCTCCACTGGAGGCAGTGAGTCAGTCTCAACCTGGAATAGGCAATCACCCAACAAGCAGAAGAACATCTCAAAAATGATGGTGCTGTTTTCATCACAGCTGCTTCACACTTGGCTGGAAGTCTATAAAGGTTATGAATAGAATCAGTGACAAAGGGCAACCTTGGCGGAGTCTGACCCTTTCTGGAAATGAATCTCACTTACTGCCAAGAATGCAGACCAAGCTCTGGCATTGGTCATACAGGGACCGGACAGCTCGTACAAGGAGGGCATTCCATACTCCCAGAGCATCCCCCCACAGGAGTCCCCAGAAGACACTTTCAAACACCTTCTACAAGTCCACAAAGCACATGTAGACTGGTTGAGCAAACTCCCATGCCCTCCAAGACCCTGAAGAAGGTGTAGAGATGGACCAGTGTTAAACAATTGGGACAAAAACCATACGGCTCTTCCTCAATCCTGACGTTAGACTATCTAACGGTNGGACAAAAACCATACGGCTCTTCCTCAATTCTGACGTTAGACTATCTAACGGTACCTCCTCTCCAGAACCCCTGAATAGACCCAAGCAAAGAAGCTGAGGAGTGGGATCCACCTGTAGTTGGAGCACAACTACAGGTGCAGGGAGTTGCTGCTGCTACGATTTGAGCCGCTGTCTGTCACCAGATGAGGATCAGCAGGTAAAGAATAAAGTCCAGTGTTACATTTATACCCCTCAGAAGAACAAATCTGTCCCAATTTAAAAAATATTTAACCAGAAACTCTGTGAAATAATATCAGTCTGAAATTAGCAAATCTACACCAGATAAGTTCACATCCCTTCATATGCGTTGGTGGGCGTGGTTTTCTGTGGAGGAGCTTTTTAATCGCCTCAGCGACCTCAGCCCCAGAGCAGTGTTGTTTTTGTCAACGATGATGACGAATTTATTTCATTGATGAACCTCTTTTTCATGATGATAACAACACAGTCACAAGCTAAAAATGGCTCTCTAAGAACGAAAACATGACAAGACATTTATAAGATTTTGTTGACGAGACGAGAATATTTAGGTGCTGATTGTCCAACATTAAAAATGCACATTTCTGCCTATTCTGAGCCCAATCTGTCAGTCAGCAATTTATTCATTCATAGATTAATCATGGCAGCAGTGTGGACGAAGGAGTTTGGTGGCCGGAAGCGACAAAACAATATATGGACATATTTTAACTAAAATCCATCAAAATTTCAGTGGCAGACTAGGTCGAGTTGAGCATGTGTTCCTCATCCATTGCTCATATGTTGGCATGTGTTTGTTCAGGGTGTAGTATTGTACTTCAGAAAATTCTCAGAAATAAAGCCACAGTTACCAAAGTAAGGATGTTGTTGCTCTTTGCTTTTTTTGGAGTAATTGATTCCACAGTTAGCACTTTATCTGTGCAATGCAGAACCCTAAGTAGATCAGAAAGTATCTGCTGTTGGTTGGAAACATTCTAAGTCTAAAACCATTACTTTTAATTTTGTAATTATTGATGAAAATAACCAAACAACAAGCTCGCAATTTGTTGCTACTGTATATGTTGAACTTCTATATTCTTCTATATATTTTCTTGTGGGACTTTTTTTGTGATGAAGTAAGGCAAAAAAGTTGAAATATAGAAATAAAAGCTTTCTGTCCAACAGCAGTTAAGTACAGTCAATGTCTTAACTCCTGATCCCCACTGTACAAAGTGTTGATGGAGCACTATTTCCCCCTCCTGAGCTATCAGATGGTGGACCAGAATCTCCATGTAGCCATCTGAAAGTCATTCTCTATGACCCCTCCCATGTCCAGCAACCGCCGAAGACGCACTCCACTTTGCCTGGCAATACCCATCAGCTGTTTTCAGAATCCCACAGGCCAAGAAGTCCAGATAGGATTCCTTNATCCCACAGGCCAAGAAGTCCAGATAGGACTCCTTCTGCTTAACAACATCCTTCACTGCTGGTGTCTACCAATGAGTTTGGGGATTTCCACCATGACAGGCACCAATGACCTTAAGTCCACAGCTCCGGTTGGCCGCCTGGATTTGAATACAGCACTCGCCTCACTCGAGACGTGATTAAAATCTGCTGGAGATGAGCGTTCAAACTTTTTCTGACAAGGGACTTTCTGACCACTCCCATCCATGGACTCCAAAAGGGTGGGTACTCTGAACTGCTATTTGGTGCATAAGCACTAACAACAGTCAGGACCCATCCCCCCACCCGAAGGTTAAGGGAGGCTATCCTCTTGTCCACCCCAGTTGGGTACATTAGGTAAACCCCAATGTACAGACACAAAGTCAGGGTGCAATGAGTATGTTCACACCTGCTTGGCACCTTTCACCAGGTGCAGCTNCCTACAGCATTAGCGTCACTTACCTCTACTATTACTACTATTTCCAGCTATTCTCAAAGACACTGGTTCCATGTCAAGGTGAGTTTATCTAGCAAGAACCATTCAATCTTGTGCACCGACTCCTGCTTCGAATTAGACCACCAGGGTCCCTGCCTTTGGCCACCATCTAACTCATAATTACGGCCCCTCCTGCAGGTAGTGAGTCCACAGGAGGGTGGGCCCATGTCATCCTTTTGCCCATGGAGCAGGCCTGACCACTAGCCACCTGTCTCCGTGCCCCACCTCGAGGTCTAGCTCCAGAGGGGGGTCCTGGTAACCCATGGCCAGACAAGGGAAATGCTGTCCACTCTTGTACTGCATTTAAGCCATGCTTAGTCTGGTCCCACCCCTAGAAACCTGTTTGCCATGACTGACCCTATCAGGGGCAAGAAGCCCCTGACAACATAGCTGCTAGGATCTTTGGGATTTGCAAACTTCTCCACTACAGTTAGGTTGCAGCTCAGGAAGGGTTGCTTCATTGCTTTCCTTAATATTTTGTCTCTCTGTCTGTTAGCAACATTTAGCCATTTTCTAATGCAACTGATTGGTCAGTAGGTGGTGCTTTTAAACTTAATCCCGTATCCAGAACATAACCTGCTCCTGAGCATGTAAGCTGTTCTTGACAAGTTATAAAGTTTCTTTCTGAAACATGAATCAACTGAAAATGGTAAAAGATGTGGACAAAGTACTTTTCTATTGAAAACAAAAACCTAGTCCTCCTAGCTTAGGAAAACTGTAGAATGACGAAGTGCAAGGACTGACAAATTTAGAGGTGACAAAAAGAAATACTTTCTTTTAAAACAAAGAGGGTGAATGAAGAGTGTTGGGCTGTGCAAAAACCAAAGCTGTGTGACTGGAGGTGTTAGAATAAAGGTCAGAGCTTTAAAACCAGAAAGAAAGTATAAAAAAGGCAGCAGCAGCTAGCTGCAACAGCTTGTTTATTAACAAGGACAATTTCATATTCCCAAAATTTTCATTCATTTTATTCTTTAACAAGTCCAGACGTATCAAACAAGTTGCCATCAAGCTGTTTGCGTGTGCAGAAGTCAACTCCATCATGTTTTCTCAGTTCTTCTTATCTTTACTCAGTTATTCCAAACAAGTTTTCCTCTGTGTATTTCTCGTCAGTGAACAAGGTTATCAGCATTTCTGCCGGGTTTTTGTGCCATTTCCTTAAGTACACAGCACAGGGCCCAACCCTCAACCACCCCCAACCCCATAAACCTAAACCTCCCTCTGCAGGTAGCAATAATCAAACATTTGACAGAACAGGGGAACTAGATGGATGAAAAAATGATAAGGATTCTCCACAAATACATGATTAATAAGTGCACGTAAAGCAATTCCTAAACAGCCATTAGCTAAAACTCCTCACTGTGGTGTGTAGTGTGACCTTTAAAGAAGAAAAAAGAGTGAAAACTGGACTATTGAAGGACAAAAGAAGTGGCAGGCTGATCCATCTACTGGTCTCTGAATCCTTTAAAGAATTGGTCTCTATGGAAGGCTGGCTGTCAGGTAGCTATTGTTAATGAAGGGAAACAGAAAGACAAGGTTAAAGATGGGATGAAGAATAAAGCTGCTCAGACCAAATGTTGACTTTCTCTGTTATATTCTCATATCCTGTATTTCTACTCAATGTTTAGATGAAGTGCTAAATCTAAAACTTGTTTTTCTGGCAATATGTATTTTTTCAAAACTAAGCACTGTACTGTACATAAAGAATAAATGAAGCAATAATGAGGCTTGTGAGCTGAGGAAAGCCTCTCCTAAACTGCTTGACTGATACCTCTGAGTTGACCTGCACAATTTAACCAAGGATATTAAATGCATTACTTACTTTAAGATGAAACATTCTCAGCCTGTCCTCAGAGCAGGGATGCTAAAGGTGAAGAAGTATTATATTTTGTTGTACCACTGTAAAATAAAAAGAGCAAAAAAAAGTTTGAAACAGGCATCTGGTTATGGAAACTGATCCTTGCATCCATGCTGGCACAATAACAGAGTGGTGCTGCCTTTACATGAGGCCACGAACGGCTAACCGATTGAGATTACACATAAAAGAGCTGTTTAAAACTCCATTCATCTAAGTGTAGGTGTTTATGTCTGTGTGAATAATTACTCATGATGCAGTCTGGTTGATCTTGTTCTTATTTCTGTGGTCATAAACCATTGTGGGCCTGTCAATCAACCAGCAGAATCCTCCCCTTCATGCCTGCTGACCTACACAGACACTCCCCTACAACACTGCCTACAGTAACCTTTCATGTATCTCCTTGTCAGAGGAATGGCTCAAGGACTCATTGCATGATACTGAAAAGAATGCCTAACAAAAAACAAAATTAGGGACACAGTAAAAATGTTATTTAAAAATAATAATCTATTATGTCAGTGCTTTATTTACAACAGAACACTGTACAGTTATTGTGCAGGACTTCATAGGCTGTTGGATCTAGTTAATATGAGTCAGGTGTGTTGGAGCTTGAATGAACTGCTGTAAAAAAAGAAGAAAAGAAAACCTGCAATTAAAGTAGCTGTACTTTCAGGTTACTTTTTTAATCATGACCTTTGAATTTTAAGTTAGTGCAAACTGTTGGTTATCTAAATCCAAATGATGAAAGATTAACAAGGAGTTTTTAAGATGTCAGACAGACTGAAAAGGATTCCTGGGGCTCTGGATGGTGAGATATCCATCTCTTTAGAAGATCAGAGGATATAAACTCTTGTTACCGTGAAGGTGAGACTATCCAGCTCTGATTTCCGTCACACAGACAGCTTCTCTCAGCTTTATTTGCTCTGTTTTAAGTTCTCATCAAAAATTAGATGCTTGATTGTGTATGATGTGGCACCTGTCTGGGGTCGTTAGGTTTACCAGCATGTACTTGTGTGTAATTCTAATTGTATTTGTTTTGGGTCACAGAGCCCAGTTTCACGAGTTAAGAGATAAATAGTGTAAGATTACTCTACTTTCAGGACTTTGGCATAATTCTGTACATATGTCTGCCTTTTTTTAATATGTGAAACTGCCACATATGCGATATGAGGACATGGACAGTTTACACCAGAGAGGTTGAAGCTAGAGAATCAGTTCAGGTCCCATCTGGCTCAGTGATTAATAACAATGTAGTACTGGTGAGGGATAAAACAACAGGGGCTCAGAAAATTTTTATTTGTCATTTATAAATCACATTTTAAACTCAGAAAGGAAAATAATGACCTGAGTTTGGGTGTGTCAGTCAGTTTAAACACTGAATAACACAAGTGTTTAACATACTTTGTGGTTTACTACTGTTTGCAGATGCTGTTAACTGGATACCAGAAATAGATGTACACTGAGTCACAGCTGCCACAGTCATTTGTTACCACGTTCTTCTACTTCACCTGATACTCTAACATGTGCACAGACACGTTACCGCCAACAGTGAAGAAAACAAAGGTTTCAGTGGAAAATAGAAAAAACTCTGGTGATGGAGAAAAGAAAAATTTTCCAATCAAGTGGCGAACAGTTTTTAAAAATGTCCATTTCTAACAGCCCTATTTGACTTTTATTCTGCTCTAAAAAAAGAAAAAAAACGATTGTCTAGAAATGTTCTCAATTCTTTTTTTTTTTTTTAACCATTTTCAAAAGAATGTGTTTTCTTGTGTGTCACTTAATACCAAACTATGAACCATTCAACCATGAAAAAAGACAATTTAACAAAGAAGGATTTTCAAACAGGATCTTTAGGTAGTTTGTTACCAGAAAAGACACATTATCTGTTCCCTCCATCTAAACTGCATAATAGTTTGTGTGTAAAAATAGCATTTCTAAACCCACAATCACCAGCAAGTGTTCAGCTAAAAGTTTGCCAAATATCAGTATGAAGTTAAGTGTGTCCTTAAAATATCAAAGAAACTCAGCAAAGACGAAGTGTCGACCCTGGAACCATCAATATCTGAAATGATGTCCTTTAGAAGACGGAATAAAAACCTGAGTGTTGCATCTGGACCTTCAGTTAATTCATCTGGATGAAGCCTCTCCCGAAACGGTCTCCATGGAAACGTGGAGACCAGTTCTTGTGTCATGCTGCATGAAAAATTAACTGGACTGAAGATCAGTGGCAACAGGTCTGAGGGAGGGATGGATCCTCCCCTGAACCTGGACCTCAACAGGTCTGAGAGAGGGATAGATCCTCCCCTGAACCTGGACCTCAACAGGTCTGAGAGAGGGATGGATTCTCCCCTGAACCTGGACCTCAACAGGTCTGAGAGAGGGATGGATCCTCCCCTGAACCTGGACCTCAACAGGTCTGAGGGAGGGATGGATCCTCCCCTGAACCTGGACCACAACATTTTGAAGAAGTGTGGGATTATCTGGACAGAGAACACAAATAAAAGGTAGAAACATCCAAAGAAGAGTTTTGGAAAGTCCTTCAGGAAGTCTGGAGAACTATTCTTGCAGACTAGGTTAAAGACTGGTAGGAACCAGTTTAGATGATAACAATTAATCATTTGTTCAGGGACAGATATTAAAGTTTCACAAAATATTTTAAAGAAAAACATGATTATGGGGCAGCAGTGAAAAACCTAATGACAAAATTCTGATATCAGTCTTAAAGTCTGTACATCCTGGGAAAAATGAAAAATATCACTTTCCATAGAAAAGCTTAGACTCAGATGTTGCCATTAGTCTGGTGATGAGCGCAGAGAGGACAGGAAAGGTTCAGAAAACCTAAAAACCTGAGCACTCTTCATGATCACAAGAAATGTCTGCGTTCTCCTGCTCTTCCAGAGGAGCGTCTGAACTTTAGTTGCTCCTCAGACCTTCCTTTGATCCCTAAAATAAAATATTTCTTTGCAAATGTAGAGAGTAAATTCCATGGTTGTTGGTACTAAAGGTCCATCCAGGGTTTTAATGTAAAGTAAATGTAAAGTATGACTTTATCTTGGGAAGACATCATCCAGTGGGATTTGTTTTACTGCATGTTTTTCCTTTTTTTCTTTTCCTATTTTAAATTTCTCATTGATGGATGAAATTTACAAATGTTCAGTCAGTATACTCCTTCAGTCATGTTCTCACTCAGTCCAGGTTTTGACGCCCTAATAAAACCAGAGTCTGCTCTGACGCCGTCCCTTCGCTCTGAAGTATAGTTTCAAATGTTTGGCTGAGGATTATATATTACTCAGTGACAGTGGGAGGGAGTTATTGAAAAAAAGTGATTTTTTTTTACTCTTTTCTTTTTCCTATGTAAACGTATAATTCTAAGTTGGACATGTAGGATGAATGCACTACAAGATGCTGAAACAAAGAGATCTGGTGACGTCATTTCCTCTGGGGAAACTTTAAACAAAGGAAACGTACGGGTCCCTCATCTCTCCAGATGATGGATTTATATAAAGACTGCTTCATGTGTACTCTGTGGGAAAAGCATTCAGGGGAATGTGTATGTGGGCCAAGGGCATGTCGATGTGGGATTTAGACTGTTTGAAAAGCTTTGTATTGATGCTTGCAGTAATAATATGACATGTCTCAATGTCAGAGGTAAACATGAAATAAACAAAGGAAGCAGAGCAGGGTGAGGCTGCAGCATAATGGAGACATACTCAGATGTGTATACACATCTTTGAAGACATGAACTATGACTGAAGGCACTATTAATAACAGGAAGGATCAAGTCAAATGGATTTAAAGTATGGTGCTCAGGATAAAGATTTGTCTTTTAGCTCCAACTATCTGGTCTGGGGAGGACTGATGGCACATTCACACCAGGCTGGTCCGGGGGACCCATTTCGATTGAGCTGGAATTCAGAGAAATTTGGTTTGGTATGCTTTTCCGCTATGCTTTACTGAAGCAGACCAAACCACCTGGTCACACAGTTACAGCTGCTCACTAGGGAGCAAAACTGAGTACTAACTAAGAAGAAATAAGACGAAAACCCAGGACTGGAAACGTCTCGTTTACCACAAGTACACAATTATGAAACTTTCAACTTCTGCAGTTTGCTTTCTGGTTTTACTTCGGTGTTCAATCCTGATCCGGTTTTCACCGAAACCTGTCCAGTATGAGCTGGAGAGGCAGCCAGATATCCACCTTGCTGAGCTACATCACTTCCTCTCTTTGCGTTACTGGATACATCATTTGCTTTCACA
>CM047986.1:32524887-32536265 GCA_026261665.1 Melanotaenia duboulayi | reverse complement strand
AAACTCAGACACACACAGAACCATGACAAGAACTAAATAACGGTGTCGAGCAGCAGCAGCTCCGATGTCTTCATCTCCACCTGCAGATGGAAAACCTTTTGCAGGATGTTGTTGGAGCCCTGCAGCCTTTGAGGAAAGAATAACCCTCAGCTTTCAGAAACGTGACAGATGCAGACATATGGCGTTGTATGTTTTTATTTTGTTTTTTACTTTGGCCTACATATTGCACATTTATGACCCAAGTTCCAGAACTTTTCTTGGACAAACAAGTCAGAAAAAAAACACATTTATAAAAATTGAAAGTGACTTAATGAAAAGAAAAATAATGTTTAAATGTTTTTCGCTTTAAGGTTCATCATTTGCTTCCTACCTCAGCCTGGTTCCTACCTCAGATAATTTAATAATTCCTCATTAAAAAAAGACCATTCAAGCACATTTTTCCTTTGGTTTTTATACTGTAGCTGCAGCTGCTTCGAGCGTGGACTGAATGCGTGGCAACAGGAAAATGCAGTATTCTGAAGGTAACAGTTTGCAGCAACATATCGGGAAAAAAGAACTATGAACTAGTTCATTTTTAGAACTGTGAAATTGAATTATAAACTATGAGCTGACATAGTTCATTTTAAAATGTGTGAACCGAACTTTGAGCTAGTTCATGTAGAAATTGGACTTTCCTAACACTACACTAGTTCCTGAACAAAGGGACCGTTGTGTTTCCCATTCTGCATCCAATAAGGAAACAGGAGGGCTTCACGGAGGGAGCAGAGGACGCTAGAGTAAGTAACCACACTCAAGAAAACAAGCCCAAACACCTGCAACTGACGATTTTTACAAGCGACTGCAGAAACAAAAAGAAAATAAAATAGGTTGCATACATTTTATGTCTCCCTCTCTCTCTCTCTCTGGAATTATCTTGCCCAGCACATCAGACAGGCTCCCTCAGTTCCTGTTTTTAAATCCTTTTCTTCTTTGGCCTTTCACCCAGAGTGAGGCTGTGACAGTCCCTTGTTAAATTACTGGTGTTTCTCTTTCGCTGGTTTTAATTGTTTTTATTTCCAATTTAAGAGTGTCCCTGTATCTGTTTCTTTTGTATAAATTTGTTTTTAATTTTGGTTCTGGGTTTTAATGCTTTTATTGTTCTATTTTATTTAATCTTTTTTTATTTCTATTTAATTGTGTAGCACGTTGTTGTTTTTAAAGTGCTCTATAAATAAATCTGGTATGGTTATTGGCTATCAACTAGTTTATAAAGTATCTGATGCATCAGTGGCTATTTTGCATAATAAATATCTTTAGAATTTATGTACAATATCATTAGAAACAACCGCTGCTGTAAATCTAATATTCTTACATCATCTCAAATATTTCAGTAGATACTATATTTCCTAAGAACCAAAACTGCAGTGTGTTTTTAACAGAGAGATATCCAATATAAACTCAAACTGTGTGCTCTAAAGCCAGGGTTAGTGGTGGGTAAGGAGGAGAAATTTAATAGCTAAGGCCTGGCACACACAAGGATTTTTTTAATCTTATGAGATTTTTTTTATCCGGTGGAGACCTCACACATGAAGATAAAAAAATCAGTTTTGATCGTACTGTGTGTGGTGGCTCCAATAATCCAATCACAGAACAACACACACATAACGATGCTGTCCCACAACTCATCTACAATCTAGTCCTTCGAGCCAGACATCAAAACGCAGAAGAAGAACCAAAGCAACAACCATCAAAAAACCACAATAACAACCGAAAAACAAGACACAGCATGGAGGAGGATATATAGGATGAGGGAATGATGGTGGTCTTGGGGCTATTGTTTACAGACAAATACAGAAATTAAAAAAATAACAGACTTGAGATGACGTGAACACGGACTTTATTTACTTCCTTGTTCCCCAGCCAGCTCGCTCTCTGATTGGCTACGTTCGGTACCACGTCACCATCCACACATACAGAATGCACGAGTCGTCAGCGTTCCTCAGAAATCGGCTCTGAAATATTAAACGTGTTCAGTGTTTCCGATTGTCGGCTACGACCGGTTTCGGAGTGGATTATTGGGACTCGTACCATACCTCAGACCAGATGATGACTGGACAGGGAAATCCAACGATGATCGGGCGTTTGCCGGCCAAGGTCAGGAGGAGGCAAATCGGGACAAAAACAGCCCAAAAATCGTTGTGTGTACCAGGCTTTAATCAGAGATGTTAAACGACAAGAAATGTTTTCAAAGTGCTACTGCAGAAGAAAGACGAGACTCACAAGAAAGAAAACACAAATGTAAGAGTTAGACAAGAGCACAGTGCTGCCATTTCCTTATCTTGTAATCTATCTGAGCTCTTAAAGTGTTTTCTTTTCCATCCTCTTCTCTCTGCACCTCCCAGTCTGACCATCAGTCAACGGCCAGCTCAGACAGCAGCGTCAGCAAACTGTGGACAGCATAAGAGATGAGGGAGGAGATAACGCATGCCTCCCATTCACCAGCACACTAACTTCTCCTTCACATTTTACTGCTTTGTTTACTTTTCTGTCTGTAACGGTTTAGATTTTCAGTTCATTTGCCTAACTGGGATTTTATCTCCTAAATATGAAATGCAAAAAAATAAATAAATAAATAAAATAAAAATGAAAATAAGCATATGCTTCAGTATTTGTGTTAGCTGGTTGGGTCCAGGTCCAGGTCCTGGTCCAGGTCCAACTGATGGCCTTTCTATGTGTGGTATTTCCTTCTCTCTGCTTCTGCTTAAAAATACAAATCTAGATTTGCGGAATAGATTGTTCTGTTTCTAAAGCACTAAGTATCATCAGGATTTAATGGACATTTCTGTGTAGGATTAAAATAAATTTGCCCCTCATAGGCAAAGTGATGCTGCTCCAAAGCATCAGGAAACAATGAAAGTCTGGACCACGCTGGTGTCTGGAACTTCTATTATAATGAAAGTTTGGGTTCAGGCTTAAAGCATCTGACACCAACATTACATTAAAGAAAGAAAAAGGCCAAACTGGCTCTCCCCTGATAACACTAGCCATCCTCATTTTGCCCCCTCCCCCCACCTACTCATGCTAACCAGTTACCCCGTCAGCTTGGGAGCAAAAGGTTACAGAGTGGTTTATACTGTACAGAAAAGGGGGGTGGCGTCTGGAGATGGGGCGTAATAACAAAAAAACAACCAAAATGATGCTATTCATTCTTCAACTTATAAGCATACGTAGGTGCCGCTAACTGCACTATGATAATTAATATTACACCCCATAATAATCTTGGCAGTAGTTCTGTAGTTCAATCAACAGCTAAATCTCTCAGCTTTTCTAAGATCCACATCAGATATAGTCACATCTACAGCGTCTGATGTGCAGACGATGCATAAAGCTGTTTATTCTACTCGTTTGAAGAGAAGATTAAAGACCACTTGCCACCTACTCAGTGCTGGACGGAGACTAAACATGACACAAGGTATAACTTCAAATCAGGAGGGTAACCAGGCAACACCCATTCATTTTGTGGTATGTGAACATGCTGCATTTAAAGCGTGCAGATCATATCACGTCTATTTGATGATTATATCCATTTCACTGATCATTGTCGATAAGGAAATATATTGCCCCTCAAAAAATCCAATTATACTCATTAGTTTTATATATTATTTATTTTTCTCATTAATTTTTCACAAATGGATTCCGAACTCGGCTCTGATGATCAAGACATCCTCTCCAAAAATATTTTCCCCCAGGGAGTAAGCCACAATATATCTATATCTCTTTGTATAAAAATATATAAGATATAGATATAGATATAGATAAAAATTCTCATTAACTCTAATTAGTAAACAGTTACAAGAGGAATATATATTTGAGTTATATTCACTAACTGTACAGAAAAATGATGTCATTTTGTCAGAATGTAAATGGGCAGCTGAATTCGAGCTGATGTTATCTTGTTATTCCACGTGTCCCCAAGTGGGCAAAACACAATATTCATACTGCTTTCATATGTCTGTGTGGGACGTATGCAGCCAGTCATTTGCATACACAAGAACAAAGCGTGAATGTTTCCGTATCTCCACATGAACTGTTACACTTCCTTGTTCCTTGTTCCGTTTGAGTTCCAGACAGAAAGCCATTGACGGGAGATTTTTCTCCAAAGCTAATCTAAAAAAAAAATCAACACCCAGACAAAACAGACTCACCCCAAGAAAACAATCCAGTATGTGCCATCTCTAAAAACTTATGAAAGAACAATGATTGACTTCTTGTAATTTTCTGGTTTTAATAACGCAGGTTACAGTACGATCCCTGGCATCGAACTTCATGTCAGTACTCTCTCAGATGTATTCTGAGATGCCACATTTGTTTCTCATCAACATCAATGATTCACTGTTCCTTATCTGATTTCTTTCTCAACCACCCGTTACCGTGGGCATAGAAATGCACAGGATGATACCTGCAGTCATAAAAGAAGCTCATCAGTTTAAGTGCTTAGTACTTTCATTATAAGGCCGTGATAAAATCCCCACACATATGACCAGTAGGTTCTAGAGTTAGTTTAAGTTAGCTTTTTTTAACTTGTCCTATCCAGCATGGTAGTGGCAGAATGATGGTCTGGCTGCTGTGTTGTGCCCAACAAATTTGCTTGGACCAAGGGGAGATTTATGGGTATGAGGCTCCTTTTGATAATCAGATTTTATTAATTTATTTTTTATCTTATTTATTTAGTTAAATTATGAAATTTATGTAATCTTGCTGGACCTGACCAGCGGAGAATAATGAAGAGAAGTAAAAAGGAAAGTAGAAAAAAGGAAGAGGAGACAAAGATACAGTAGATAGAAGCAACAACCTCCAATCCAACCTAACGCAGAGAATTTTCCACGGCTTGTACATCATCAGGAGTTCCTACAAAAACAACCAAGATAGCAACAGCATGTATCACAACAAGCAAAGTACCAGAAACACACACACACACACACACACACACACACACAAAGAACAGCATCTCCATGTATAAACCCACTGAATGTCTCAGTGTGTCAGCATGCGCAGAAGGAGGAATGAGGAGTGATCACAGACGAGTGTGATCCTGCAAATGTGACCACGCCATGTGATGAGCGGCACAAACACAAGCCACCCCACCACGATGACGACCCCGGATCTAGAGGAAGGCCCAGCCAGCACAGGCCTCGGCGGACCAGGATTGGCAGCTGCCGACCCCGCCAGGCACTGGCTATCCCCCCAGAAGTTGTTTGTGTGTTTTGTTTATTGTGTTTTGATGTCTCAGCGTCACCACAGGGTGCAACCAGTGCCACTTAGATGGCCCTCTCCACTCCACCCAGCATGACATGCACAACTCCAAAGTCCCTACATGTGTGAGAGAGAGCGGGAAAAGAGAGGGGTCCCAGGATGTAAATCCAGAGAGAAGAGAACTTCCCTCCAGAAGGTGAGCCTAAGCTAGATTTCCCTACACTGAAGGGCCATGACCCTCCCATCCCATGTTCCTCAAGAAGATGTTGTAGCTTGCTAAAGACCTCAGAATAACACATTCACATGTCCATCTCTCTTTTCAGCACATGGGTCATAAGTTCATTTTATGTTAAACCACCAGCAGTACGTATCCTTATAATGTTCCCCTAAATATGCTGGGTTAGTTTATTTTGCGCATGTTTTGTTTTTTGTTTTTTTAACTCATCTGTACAATGTAAAAATTCATGTGTGTGTACAGATCCTGTTGACCAGTGTTTATCGAAAGTGAAACTGGACTCACTTAGCAAACATTTCTTGCCCCCTCCGCAGACCTTACTGTGTGTTTATTTATGTTTATTTGGCAGAACTAATATTCAATGCAGCAGCCAAATAAACAGAAGCTTTTTTGTATATTGTCTCATGGTCACTGTGTTTTCCTGCCATGACCTGAATCCTGGGAAAGTGAAATGTTAAAAATGCTCCAGACTTATTTTTAAACTTGTCTGGGCTCTTCGTGTGATTTGATCAGGTGATAAATGGACATTTAAAGATTTGACATTTGCAATCTTTGACCTTTAACCCTTTAACTCTATAGAATCCAACGTGATATTTTTGATACAGTTTCTGAGACCTTTCGCATCACTTTATGGTAAAACATTTGCTCATTGTCCTGGTGAACACAATTTGATATTTGTCTTCTGCCCCCGAATAGATACCAGGTAGCAGAAGATGAAACGACAATAACTGTGACCTACCACATGGTCATAAATGGTAAATATCCTCAAAACGACAGTGTTTTCTTAATGTTTTCTTAATGAGACCTTCACATGAGCACTTCTCTTCGTTATATTGTGTTTATTAAGTTTATTTTTTTATCTGTTTACACTTTTCATATATTTGTTGTTTATGTTACTCTGACTGCTGATGTAAAAGAAATATCCCTTGCGGGACTGGATGGATGGATGGATGGATGGATGGATGGATGGATGGATGGACGGATGGACGGACGGACGGACGGACGGACGGACGGACGGACGGACGGACGGATGGACGGACGGACGGACAGACGGATGGACAGAAACAACATTAAAATGAGTCAGTGTGAAGCCAGTCCAGTAGCTCATCCAGGGGATGCTGAAAGATTTGTCTTCTTCCTTCAGTCAGATTCGTTCTGGGAACAGAAGAAAATATATAATCACAAATAACAGCAGGAAATTGAAGTAAAATAAAAAGAGACACAGATGCATAAGAAGCTTAGAGTGTAGGGGAGGAAGAGGAAGAGTGTGAGTTATGTTTCACCAGGCGGACCGTTTGGGGCTTTATTGAATTTATGTCACAAGGCATTCTGCAGCAGTTCCTACAGGGTTCCTGATATATGATTCAACAGCTCCAGGATTTAGCCTGAGCTCATCTGTGGAAGAAACTCACCCAGCTTCTGACTGAATTTGTGAAACTTTGTACTTTGTATAAACTTTTCAAGAGGAAACATAATTTCTTCAGCCTTTCCTCGTGTGTCACGATTTCATACTTCCTGTAGATGAAACTGTCAGTTTGGAAAATGCAAAAACAAGAAGCAAGAGTCTTCCAACAAGCCAGATTAGATAAAACTTGCAGCACTGATATATGGCATATATATTCTAAAGCCATATGAGTTTTCACTCCTGGCTTTAATCAAATGATTGAGAGAGTGGAAAGAAGTGAAGATTCCTGCGAGTAAGTAGAGAACTGGCCTAAAACCTGGTGTTAAACAGGTACAGACTGCAGTAAAGTCAGCAGGTTAATCCTTCCCTAACTTCTTCCTACAAGCAGCCACATTAACAAGGTTCAGCATTTGCTTGTTTTCTGCTGTCAGGTGAAATCCTGCAGTTTAAACCATCACAGAGTAAATTAAACATAATTAAACGTCATTGTATCAGCTCAAGTCAAACAGCAGCGTCTAGTGCTATGGAAAAACACTTTTCTGTCAAGTTGGATATTATTAGCTTGTTTCACCAAATTTTCAAGGACTACAGAAAAGCTGATCTGACATCAGTTGGGTAAACAATCTGAAGGTTTAGGCAGCATGTCTTACCCACTAAATCTGACCCTGTCTGTAAATGACATTTACTGGTATAAAAGGTTGAGAAATCTAGAAAAACACATCATAAGTTTTTGTATGCATGTGGCGGCATGTTTGAGAGGCAGGCAGAAAGCAACGAAGACAACCAGGGGACAGAACTGAGGAACAATTGCAGGCTGATTTGGCTCCCATTTCCTCCTTGTCTATAGTGATCACTGGGCTCACTTTGTTTTCTCTCTAGTCCTCTGCACATTTTCAAACAGCATAATCTTCCTTAGAAAAGATAGAAAGCTTGTGTAAACATTTAACACAGGGACAGGACAGAGAGAAGGAAAGTGACGTTAGGAAGATATGATCGAGACAAAGCTGCAAGACATAAAACCTTCACTTTGCCCTTTTTTTCCCTTCACCTTTCTTTTCTGGAGAAGATCAGGAGTCTGAATGCTAGTGGATGACAGACCACCTACTGGAGCAGACTGGGGCTTGAACAAGCTGGGTGAGCAGGGCCAGCAGCCAGCGTAGATGACAGGGCAGACATGACTGCATGTGTGCAAGGCATAAATGTGTCTACTACAATTTATTATTATTATTTTTTTTTTATCTACAGAAAGTAAAAGCTTGATTGGGAACAGAGGTGCCTATTACAGTCAGAGGTAATGATGGGGTTGAGTGACGGCGTATATCACAGACAAAGAAAAAAACGCCCTCTTGTCAAGCGTAGGGGTGTAGTATGGTGTGCATGTGGTACAAGGCATCACTTGTGTTGTTTGGGTGCTTATTTACTGCAGGAAATGGTAGTCAGGCAATCGACAATAAAAAAAAGGAGAGGAAGCAGAACCAGACAGACAAGCCATTAACAAGTAATATATAAAAATGAATTAATTCATATATTTAATTACACATCTCTATTAGGCTCATCACAATTAGGGCTCGAGCTGGCCTGGAGCCCCCTTGAACATGACTGGTTATGAACTGAATGCAACAACAAACTGTGTGATGACCCGTTTAAACTCTGTGATGGTCAGAGCAGGAAAGTGCAACGGCACCGTTACTTGAGTCCTCAATGGGGCCCCCTCCTCTTCCCACTGCTCGAGGTGACGTCTAAACGACGTCTTTACCAAGTCATACTGGACTTTTGGTCCCCACAACATGCAGACTGTTATGCCAGAAGACGTCTTTTTTTCCAAAGTATTGACGTCTGCATTGGGGCTAATTGTGGTCAATATGTGGTTGTTGTGGGCGTCTTTTCTATGTCACATATGAACTTATTTTAGACGTTTTTTTTTTTTTTTGCTGCTTCTGAGTTCTGTGCAATATTCATCCTAAAGTGACAAATTCTATCGTAAGGTCATTAAAATAAAAATAAGATCACTAAAGATTAAGATATAATATTAGTTCCCCATTTTAGGTTATGAGGAACATGTGGGAAATCACTGTCCTTCGGCCTCCCACTGCTGCTGCTTCTGGCTTGTCAAGGTGTTGTAGAGGCAGTGGACACTAGCAATGACAGTGTGAAGAAAAATCTGATTAAGAAATAACATAACAAAATAACTTTATTGATACATTAGTTTGATCGCCTCAGCGGCACATAACTGTAAACGCATACTGTCATGGACTATGTTCACCAGCTTAAACACTCTCAGAAATCTCAGGACTTGATTCATTTCCATGAAGTTTACTGAGAACTTGTGAAACTGCAACACAGTACATAAATATCTGGATTACTAAACTAATAAACACAGCGTCGAAGCAACAACATAGGTTAGCTAGGTAAGCTACGTAGCTATTATCACAATAATGTAAGCTAATGAGTTAGCAAGTAGCAACAAAAGCGTGAAGCTAATTTATCCTGGTAGCACAGTAAACATCTCGGCAGCCTGAACAGACACACAAGCTCAAACTCGTGATAGCTTTAATGGTACGAAATAAACACTATTCACAGACATTGCTTGAGCAAGAGAAGAAAGAATATTGCGAACTGAGGAGCTGACAGCTATAGGTGCTCACACAACAGGAGCTGGAGTGCTAACTCCTCTTCCTGGTTTCCCAGCATCCACTGCTCCCAGATTGCTTTAACTAAGCCTATCACACTGAACTGAGTAAACAACACTTTACTAGGAGCATAACACATACATGGTATAATTCCGTTTTCAAACCTGCTGTTAAGCTGAAAAGATCCAGGAAAACTGGTGTTCCACCCTCTGGAAACACCGGGGACTCCAGTTACACACAGACTGAAAAAACTAAGAAAAATCACTATTCAATCAACACTCAGTTTCAATCTTATTTGTGTTAATTAAACAGCAGAACAAGTCGACACTGGTGGTAAAGTGGCGGTCAACACTGGCTGTAAAAGAAAAAATTACACAGCCAAACTTTTATGTGTTTGTAGGTCAGCAAAAGAATATAAAGATAAAAGCAATAAACTGGGTTTTATCTCAAAACCTGTTCAAACCACTATAATGCAGCAGTTAGTCCTGAGTGATGGCTGTATATCCTCCACCTCCACTTCAGATGCTCAGATGTGTGCATCCTTATAAAGTCTTCTGCTGCTGACTTGTTACGTTTCATGATTCCATCTGCACGAAGAGAAAAAGCAAAATGATTAGAAATATGGAAAAGGCAAAAATATGTTGCTGTGGCATCCACTAGCAATGATGGTATAATACAAACCATCTCAGCTAATGGTCAGATAGTCGTGGTAGACATTTGGCATTGTTTTGTTTTTTTTTTCCAGCATCATAGCAGCAAGACAGTTGGCAATCATTTTCACACTTGTCTCAACAATTTTTTCAGAACTCTTGATTTGAACCTGATTTAATAACACACGGGAACAACAGTAAACATTAACTGACTAGCTGGCTAGTAGCCTAAAAGTGTAGATTAAATCACAGGTGCCAACGTTTTGACTGTGAGCATAACCACCGGGGAGTAACTGCTGACTCACCAGGTCGCTTTGTTGCGTCTGTTAAATGCAGACATGTAAATGTATTTTTGGACGCTGGTCGATCGTTTTCAGGATTCATTCCAATTCAGTTTCAACACTGATGGGTAGAGCTGAATGACAGCTTTAGCCAGCTGTAGTAGTTTAAGACAACAAAGCTAAACACCTGACACTATAAATACCCAATTACACATTAAATAAAGTTGACTGAACTCACCTTCAACTTCTGAGCAGATCGGAATGAGAACAGTTGCTGCTTCGGCTAAATCATCAGCCGTAGAACTGCAGGCCGACCGCACTGTTTATAACTCCTCAGTAAGAAAAGTAGCTATAGGCTGTCCTAACAGTCGCTGAAAGGTGCTAAATGACATCATCGTCTAATTTGCATAATCAACCTAGTACATAATGGCTGCTGCCGTGGAGAGGGATGTAGGGGGAAAGGCAAAAATTGATGAAAAGATAACCTAAAAATGTTTAGAACAGCAAAAAATAAAATAAAAATCTGCAACATTTCACGTAACTTTTTAAATATTTTTGTCCACACTCTTCATTAACAGACATTGCTCTGAAGGTAAGTCAGCGCAGGATCGTCCAGCAGCAGCTTTGTACACTTCATTTGAACGTGAAGGTCGTCTGCTCTGAATGCAGCTGCTGCTGCGTGAGCACCAAGCCTCGTATTAGTGCCTTTTGACGGGGGAGGGTCTGCGCAGCACTCGCTCCTTGAGAATTGAGAAGAGTAAACTACATTCATTCACGTCAGTCTCCAACAGCCTCCAAGAATACCAGAAAAAGTCGTTAGACTTGTCACTAGAGGGTCTGAAAATTTGTTAAATTTAGCGACAAGGTCGTTAAGCTGGCAACGCTGGACCGCCGTTGACTGGTTGAGTTATGATGATCTGCTGCCTCAGCCAGTTAATCAGGTTC
>CM047986.1:32493140-32510050 GCA_026261665.1 Melanotaenia duboulayi | reverse complement strand
CCTGTCGTCTCCATCTGTAATGAGGCCAAGGGGTGTGTAGATCTGTGTGAGTAATGTATCATCCGTAATAAACACCATGTTCATTCATAAAGTGGTTCATCAGTTAGTAAAGGCCACCGTAGGAAAAAGGTCAATAACTGATTTCATAGTTGTGCCATCAGATCTGCAGCTTTATTTTAGGGATCGACAGGTGAATAAAGGGCACAACTGTCAAGTAATCAATACTTGGTGGTGAAGTGGCTCCAGCAGCAGGTCAGAACAGACCAGTTAACCCAAACAAGACTGGATTGTGTATGTCTGTTCATTAGAGCTTCCCACCAGAATGGCTGGAGTGCTCCGTCTGGGTCAGAAGGGAGCTCAGACCAGAGACTTCATATCCTGGAGGGGAGGAGTTTAGGTACCTCCGGATCTTGTCTGGGATTGATGGTAGGATGGAACAGGTTTCAGGTTTCACCTCTGACATGTAACAAAAAAAGAAAAAGGACACGAACGCATGAAAGCATTTCTCTTCAAGCGGTGTCTTTTAGTTGTAGGACTTGAGGGAGGACGGTTGGTTTGTCAAATATGTGTGAGGTTCAGTCCCTGATTGTAAATTTCTTCTCATCATGTACAGGAATTCTCCATTAAACCAGAGAATAGCATAAAGATTTGTCTAATGAAATTATCATTTATTATTTTGCCATGAAGAGTAAAAAAATCTGTTTTTCTTCATAGTAGCCAAAGAAAATCAAACACACTTAAAGACAGCTTGTTAACACTTCCTGCCTGCCTGGCTTTTTTGTTTTGCCGGCACAAGAGCAGCCACCTAAAACATGTTAATCAGTCAGCGGCTGGTTTCTGACTGAACCTGCAGGAAAGAGACCCTGAAACAAAGAGAAGACAAACAGAACAGTTCATCGGTTTGTGTGTAGTCTCCATGTTCTCTGAAGAAAAGATGGCAATCATCAAACAACACGCTGCACCGCCACCGTGCCGTCATCCAGCAGACTTTACATGTTCCACAGTTTGAGTGTCATCTGGGATTATTTGAAGCCACAATGTAAAAAAATGATCTGACTTGTAGAAGTGTACAATCTGGTTTCAACTTCAGTCATACTGAATAAACATTGCATTGAAAATTTGTATTAAACATGAGTGTACATGTTTTTTTTTCTCTGTGATGGACTGGTGGCCTGTCCAGGGTGGACCCCGCCTTCCTGTCGGATGGCAGCTGTGACAAGCTCCAGTTCCGAGGATAAAGCAAGTCTAGAAGTTAGACTGATGGAGTCTGATGAGTGAAGAAATCTTTTTTCCAGATGGCAGGAGGGAGAAAAGTCTGTGTGAGGGATGTGTCAGGCCATCCAATGCTGACAGCTTTGTTGGGAGAGACTCTTATGGTCTTTTCAACTTTCCTCTATATGCACTGCAGGTTCTGCAACCTGATACGGGCCATTTCCACACCAGTCAGTGATGCAGCTGCTCAGGATGTCCTATCTTGATAGTTCTGTAAAAATTGGTAAGAACAGGGGTTTATTGTAAAGCTTTTCTCACAATTTGTAAGGATGTGGCAGTGTCACAGGGTTTTCTTGCCTTTGGAGCCAGAGTTAAAGGATTATGAGAGGGGTTTTCCACCAGATTAGTGCCATAAAGGAACTGTTGATGTTGAGTGGTGAGTGGTCAGCGCATGTTCTTATCAACTAACAATCATCTATTCTGCTTTGCATACATCCAGGGAAGGGTTGCTGGTTCTTCGCCAGCTGCTGCTGACTCATTGTTCTTACTTTGTGTCATCAGCAAACTCCATGATGTTGTTTTGGCTTTGCACTGCTCTACAGTCATTGCTCAGCAGGGTGGGGCCGTGCATACATGACATCTGTGTGAGGTGGTGTTTGGAGGAACTGCTTCCAAAGCAGACTTCCTGTGACCCCACACTCAATAAGCACATAAAAATATGTGTAAATGTTCAGGCACAGCAGGATCAAACTCATTTTCACATCCAGATAAGGCATCGAATGAGATAGATTGAAAAACGTGTCAGTAACTATTTTATTTCACTGGTCAAAACTTCAAGGTACAAAAGTTTCATCTAAGAAATAAATATTGAATTCCTCAGTAAATACTGAGGAATGTTGGACTGTGTTCACTTCTGATTAGCAAAGCCAAAAAAAGCCGAATAGATGTAAAACATGAACATTAATGTGAAGAAGAACATACATCTGTGCTGTGTAAGGAGTAAGCAGCATTGTTCATCGCAGCTTTTGCGATATTCTTCTTTTTATGATCAGACAGTTCTCAGGACAGAGCCAGACATCTTTATCTGTATCTTTAGTTTCTCTGAGTCTCTGAAGCTGCTGCCCCAACACATGATTAATAAAAGAAATTATTATACTTGTGATTTCTGAAGCAGTAATGAATATAAAATATCAGAGTTGAATATTGTCTTTATATCCAGTTATTGAAAATCCTTTAATCTAACCAACCCTGTAGGTAAGACTCATGTGCGTACTACGCTGGAGTAAAAAGTTTTACTAGGTCACAGATGACTTTGATGAGTAATAACAAGGACATTATGAAATATGTTTCATACCTGTGGAGATTAGGTGAGGTAATGTGTTTTAAATCTTTGGAGATGTACTGTCTATGAATAGCCCCCAAACATGGATACTTATTAGGCTACAGCTGGACTAATTAATTAACCAACTACGTTATTATTACTGGCTTGAGTTAAGGTTAATGAAACATGTTCTCAGTCAAATCACAGCGGAACAGTGGCTGTGATTTGTTACACTGGACATTATCTGTTATACACACACCAAGGCTAGAGATTCTCCATCCAAGACACATTCATCATTATTTCAGCTGCTTATTACTCGGTTTATTCAACCTAAAGTTACAGTACACAATATAATCAGAATTAAATGGATGGATGGGTTAACAGAAGATACAATAAATAAATGAAAAATAAATGTTCATATTTAGAACTTTGTTGGGAATTCTTTGGAGCTGCATGAAGCATGGAAGCAAAAAGACTGTATTTCCTCTTCATGCACCTGAGCATGGACCTCCGATATGTGAAGAAGGCCCATGCTCACCTGCATGCTCGTACATCTCCTTCTTCAGACGTTCATTTGACTGGAGTGGCCTGGATGATAAACAATGATCATCCATGATGCTGAGATGCCGAGTCTAAAACAAAAAAGAGTTAGAGTGTGTACTGTGTGTGAAAATGAGACTGTCCTTGTTTCAAAGTTGACCTGTTTCTGCAGGCAGGTAAAAGAACATGCAGCTCCCAGTCATGAGAGCAACACTGTAAGAAATGGTCTACGGCAATGTTTTCACACTCCTCCATCCAGGCAGTGTTCTGGTGAAGTGTTGGAGCTTATTGAGCCTACAGTTCATATTGCTGTGTGGAACCTTGTCATCGGTCGTATGATTTGAATATGAGCTAATAGAACAACGTTTACGTAACTTGTGTTGTTTCAACGATCCCCTTT
Source organism: Melanotaenia duboulayi (assembly GCA_026261665.1). Lineage (NCBI taxonomy): Eukaryota > Metazoa > Chordata > Actinopteri > Atheriniformes > Melanotaeniidae > Melanotaenia > Melanotaenia duboulayi. The sequence goes on along the minus strand of CM047986.1, from coordinate 32,506,577 downwards.
CAGCAAGGCATGAGGCGGCAGAGTAACAGAGGAGAGAATAAAGGTAAAGATTAGTGAAAATACAGAATGAGAAAACAATTTTATATTCATATGTGTGTCTGTGTGTTTTAATGTTTTCCGACTTTATCAGAATAAAAAAGCTTTTTAATCTGTAGTTTTTGTTTCATATATGTTTGTTAAAATGACAACAACAGGTGGACAGGACGGTTTGCATGCTTTGCGAGTGGAACCACCGGGACCATGTAACGTAATACATGCAAGTATTGTCTTGCATAACATTGCAGATCACGTAATGCGACTTACTATTTTACTGATTTTATTGTTATTCTTTGTGCTATTCTGCTATTTGTTGCTGCTTTTTACTATTTCTTCATATCTGTAATGCTTTTGTTTTATGTAAAGCACGCTGAATTGCCCTTACTGACGCACCGGAGCCCCGTGTGGAGGTAGCGGACCAACCTCTGTCATTCTGTCAGAATGAGGGAAGCACGGGGCGTGTAGTGAGGGATGTAATAATTTCTTTTTTGATAAGTTCTTTTCTGATTATGTAGTAATGGATAACAGGAAATTAACTTTTTTATTTGTGTTTCTCACATTTGTTTTGGGGTTTATTTTGTGGGGACATGATGTCATGTTTTTATTTATGCTTTTTATTTACTTTTTTTTTTTGACCATATTACTTTACTATGCTGAAAGGCTTAATAGGAGCCTGTCCCTATGTTAACCTCTTTATCACTGTAACGGTTAAACAAGTCAGGTGCAAAATACAAACATAAGCATATTCATGGAATAAAAAGTTCTATTATTTGATGAGCTGCCCTCTGTTGGGATCAGGATAATCCTGTTTTTTTGGATGAAAGTTATCCAGATTATACTTAAAAGTGTTGAACAATTCAAATTGAGGCTTTTATCAGGATAACAACCAGGATTGGATTACGTGATCCAAGTAGATTTTGGAATCCAGATTTCTATTTTGAACAATCCATTTTCAAGATTTGATCCTATCCGATAACCAAAATTCGATCGGACTGCATTTGAACAGCCGGCCCCTTGATTCAGTCCTCTTCCTCTGTCCTGAGCTGCACAAGGAGACAATGGAGGGGAAAACCTCTATCAGAACCAGGAAGAAAAACCCAAAGTAGAACCAGAACCAGGAAGGAAAACATGTAGTAGAATCAGAACTACACTCTTAGAAATAAGGATTCCAAAAGGGTTCTCCGTGAAGGGCAGAGGTTCTGCCCAGAACCATTTGTGTCTGAAAATCCCTTTTTTACTGAAAGGTTCCATCAAGGGTTGTTCAGGGGTTCTCTGTAAGAATTAAAATTCCTATAGGAACCCCTTTAATGCAGAGAACCCTTTTTTGGGAGAAAAGGTTCTCCAAGGCCTAGTGAAAGTATTAGGAGATCATCAAACTCAAATATTCATGTTTTAAAAAGTATTTTAAAGTATGTCTAAAATGCCCTCATCAGTTCATTTTACCGATTCTCATAACGTCTGAAATTTCATGTCTTGTCATAGACTAGTTAAATGTATTGCATTTAGCAAAACAGTGACTGGTTTTTAAACTCCAATCTCCATGATAGACAACTGTGCTGACCAGTCAGGTGAAGAGTTAAACCATGACGCTGCACGATCAGTAGCCACAGTGTAGATGAAACAGGATGCACAACGAAGCTCGCCCTGGAGGACAGAATCTGCCAGTTAGCCTGCAATTTAGTTGCACTCTTAGCCCAGATTTTATTTGAACATAAACTTTCTAGTACTGATTAATTAGCATTTTTGTTTTGTATAAAAAGTGTCTCATCACTAAAACTAATAAGTAGTTTCTAATATTTTCTACATTGTGCAGTGTAATAATAATGATTAGCAAAGAAAACTGAACATGTTATGTTGCTGTCAGAGGGGGCGGGGCTACTTTGAAAACTCAACATATCTGGACTACAAAGGCTCATGGGAAAAGCAGTTTCAGCTGAAATTTAACCTTTTTCGATTGCTGCGCTTTAATTCCTGTGCAATGTTAACAATTAGATCATTTTAGAAAGTTCTGCCCTGTTTGAATTTTAAAGTTGGTACCATGAGTGAAATGGAAAGTACAAGAAAAGAAGCCACCACCAACTGCATCCTTTGTTGCACATTGCATCATGGGTAAAAAGCCAATGGCTACTGACATAACATAACCTGTTGTTACATGTTCAGTTCTGCAGTCAGCAGTTTTGGACTCTCGGTCTGTTGCAAACTCTGTGAGGGATCTGGATGAAACCCTTAGGATATAAAAGGGCTATAACCGGCTATAACCCCAGTAAGGGTTATTGGTGGAACCACCACATCATTGTCATAGGGGGTTCTGGGTAGAACCTTCTACTTAAGGTTCTGGGTGTAACCCTTTATGAAAGGTTCTAGTCTGAACCCTCAGTTAAAACCCTTACAAATGGGTCTAACAGGCACCAGTGAGGATTCTCCTACGAGGACACGCCTAAGGACCTTATATGGTTATAGGCAGTACTTTTTTTTCTAAGAGTGTAGGAAGGAAAACATCCAATAGAACCAGAAACAGGAAGGAAAACATCCAGTAGAACCAGTAAGGATGGCCATGATTTGGCTGGGAGTGGAGAGAACATGGGTCAACAAGCAGCTTTGCTTTTAGCCAGGGATTCTGCTGAGAAAAAAAGAAACATGTTACTAACATCAATATGTTCATCAATTTTTATATAGAAAGTTAAAGATCAGAGAGATGAAAAAGAGAGGAAGTGTATCATGGAGGACTTCCTGCAGCAGCCTAAACCTTATGGCAGCATGACTGAAGGATGGCTAGGCCACCCCTCAATTGTAAGATATATCAAAACATAAGGTTTAAATCTTAGTCTGAAAGGTCGAGATGGTGTCTGCTTCCTGAAGCCTAACTGGGAGCTGGTTCCACAGACAGGTCTGATAACTGAAGGTTCTGCTTCCCATTCTACTTTTAGAACCTCTAAGAACCTCCAGTAAACCTGCAGTCTGAGAGTGAAGCTCTGATGGGAAAATCTTTAAGAGCTTCATGTGTGAGGAGAAGAATGCAAACACAACGTGATTGTTTTATTTTACACCTGGCAGCATTACATACACAAACATCTCAACTCTGTACAGCCATCAGTCAGAGTTGAGGTAGACTAACTACTGTAGACTAACATCTGTTTGAGATTTTGTAGCTTGAACTGGAAAAAAGTCAGGATTTTCCAGCATCTCCCTTGTTCCATCCCTCACTAATCACAGTCAGTGTTTTGTTGTAGAGTGAGCATTAAGTAGTTATGTTCCAGCTAATCACATTAGCAGTTTCATATTACACATCTCAGTTTGTTCTTTAACATGTTTATAAAAACATTTATTTAACTGTTCTTTAGCAGATCTTCAGATTACATCAGTCCCAATTTGAGTTCCACCTTCAGCCAGGTCCATATTGTGTCCATGTCCTCCACGCACTGTAGCACTATCACAGTTTGCTTATCTGAATGTTCTCGGGGTTGAGGACACCCTCATCTACCTGCTTCAGAGAGCCCACTCTCATCTGGACCAATCAGGCAGCACACTGAGGATCATGTTCTTTGATTTCTCAATTGCTTTTAATTTAATTCAGCTGCTCTGTTCTGTGAGAAGCGCCATAAATTCCAGCTGGAATCTCCCACCACCATAAGTACATTAGAGATCTGCTGGACAGACTGGAAATCCATAAAAGAATGATGTACAAGCTGCTGGACATGATGGACAATTCTTCACATCCTCTACAAGGAGCAAACAACAGAGTGTGTTCAGTCAGAGGCTTCTTCAGGTCTGCCTAAGCACAGAAACTTGTCACGTTATGGACTTTATGTTTATGTTTCTGGGTTTCTGGTTATGTTAGTTTTCCCTTGTGTTCTGTGGTTTTCTGTTCCTGCCTCGTTAGTTCACCTGGTCTGATTAGTCATCCCCTTCACCTGTGTCTTGTTACTCCCTCAGTGTATAAGTACCCCTGGTTTTCTGTTCGTTGTCGGATCCTCATCGTTCACCATTCGTGGATGTCTGTTCCCTCTGGTTTCTGTTTTGGAAATAAACCCTTTACCTGCACCAATTCTGCCTCCTGCCTGCAAATGGGTCTTCACCCCCTCCGACGCCCGCCATTCACGACAGAAACTCATTCCTCCCAGTAGACATCACCCTCTGGATGTCTACTTTTTTTCTTTTCTTTTTTCAGTATTATTAATAATTAATGACTTTTATGTTTTAAAATGTCTTGTGAATTAATACAACACTATAATTTCTATTAAATCAATAATGTACTTTTTCACTTAATTTGATTCTTTTCCACTTCAGCTAAATAGTCTCATTGTTTACCTTTGTAAGATTAAAGAATGGTTTAAGTGTCTCCAGAACCAGTGGGAGCCCATCTCTGGATAAAATTATTGTTTTGATGTAATTAATATAGAATGACACAAGAATTTTCAATAAAGGAGTGTAGCACAGGTTGAGAGAGATAGGACACAAGTAGCTATTGTTTTCTGCTTTCATGAACAGTTTCACGCTTGAAGGATGGGACTGGGATGTTGGCTCACACAGTTGTACAGATAACATTCAGTGACAGTGGAGTGGAAAGAGAGGAGCTGTCAGGTAGTAAGGTTGACCGACCAGCAAGCCGAGCAACCAGCCAACCACAGAGTCTGATAGCATTGCTGCGGTTTCTGAACGGCTGAAGAAATGAAAGGCAAAACAAAGGAAAAAATCTTGTGTGCATTTTTATGTTTAGTGGGGTTTACAAAGGAGCAGCTGCAGCACTTTTTAGGCATGTTGAATGAGGGGTTAATAAATGGGCCTAACAGTGATAAAGCAGGTCCATTCATGCAAGAACTCATCGGCCATATTAAATGTATCCTGAACTGCTTTGTTTCTGCTTGTTATTCAAGCATTAAAGGCCAGCTTCATCAAGGCTTCTGATCTGGCCAAACGTCTAAACATTTTAGTACTGAAAGTGTGTATTTCCTAATAATTCCACTAACACCAGTGTCACAAACTGTGTTTCCATTACCCATAGAATTGTGCAAAACCTAAATATTGCAATAAAAAACCAGTAATGAAAACCCCTGCATTTCTAAAAAAAACTCTCAAATATTCCTAAAAAGGCTTTTAGGCTCTTATGAGGTGGTTTTTCAGACATGACGGTAAAAAAGTATATCTCAAAAGTGTAATGGAAACACTTCTAATAAATAATTAAAAAAAATATATAACCTTCCTTGATACCAACAACGAGGAAATGCAGAGTTTTACAAAGAATTAGAAATCACCTTCCCCTCAAAGTGGTCTCATGGGATGAGATTTTATAAGAATAATGTCTAATACGCTGGAAACACCTGCATGTTGCAAATACACTTTGCTGAAATGTTAGACCCATCGCTTTTATTTTGCAAAAAACTATAATGGAAATGGAGCTGTAGATTAGTTTCATATATCCTGGAAATGGCCGGCTTTTTTTTCATTTCTGCAACATCTGGACTTCGCAGTCATGATTACATGAAATAAATATATCACTGATGTATTTTCAAATATTTTAAATAATTTAAATTCACCAAATTACAGGGAGCAGTTTCTGAGCAGGCTCACTCCCAGAAAGCTTTTTTCCTCTCCGTAGGCCTGGTACACACATAAAGCTTTTCTTAATCTGATGAGATTTTGTTTCTGGTCGAGACCTCACACGTGAGGAGAAAAAATCCGGCATGTAACAGTTTTGATCATACTGTGTCTGGTGGCTCAGATAATCTAATCACAGAACAAGACATATAACGATGCTGTCCCACAACTGATCTACAATCTAGTCCTCTGAGCCAGAAATCTCGCGTGATCAAACGTGATCTAACAAAAACGTTGAAGAACCATAGCAACAACCAGAAACACAACACACAGCATGGAAGAGGATATACAGGACGAGGGAGTGATGGTCTTGGGACTACTGTTAACAGAAAAAGACGGCGTGAACACGGACTTTGTTTCCTTCCTTGCTTCCCAGTGAGCTCGCTCTCTGATGGGCTACATTTCATTCCACGTCACCATCCACACAGTATCAGCTCAGGAGTCGTCGCCTTTCCTCACAGACCTGAAGATGTTTTGTCATAAATACTGAGCATGTTTAATATTTCCGATTGTCAGACACGACCTGTTTTAGAGCCGATTATTGGTAGGAATTCAGTCTTAACACACCTCAGACCAAATGATAATTTTATAGGAAAATCTTTTAAGAATCAAGATAATTAGGAGTTTGCCGTTCTTGGTTGGGAAGAGGCAAAATCGGGACAAAAACAGTCCAATAATCTATTTGTGTACCAGACCTTACTGGATGTTACCATTTTTAAAACAGCAAAACAAAATCTAACCAGTGAACAAGATGGTGCTGTCAGCTATCTTTACACTCTGCATACATGAGACCACTGACGGAGCTGGAATTTTATACATGTGGGTTCCAGAGGGTGGGCTAGTCTTTATCAGGGAGTCATTTGCTTAGAAAGGAAATGATCGTGTTCCTCTCTCTAACACTGCTGTGATGACTGTGGTCATATTAGAGATTAATGAGAAATAAAAACACACACCAAACAAAAACGGAGGGCGTCAAGCTCATGATTTTCGTACTGCTTGGTTTAATGTCAGTGCTGTTATGCACAGTCTCAGCGTCAGGGCTTTAAAGATGGCGGGGTCAGGAGTCGCTCCCATGACTAATCCCATGACGCTAACTTCGGGCCAGTAGTGGCCTGCTATCCTGACACATCATGATTCTTGACCCGGCTCCGCACCTTCAGAACCCGGACAGAGTAGGTGCTAAAAATGTACTCGCCCAGGAAAAAATCCTGATGGGAGCACCTACAAATCAGGGCTGTGGTGTCCGGCTGACCTAAGGGCAGAAATAATAATAATAAAAACACAAATAAATAAATAAATAAATATGACTAAATAATAGTGGGGCTATTATAGTTGGGCTGGGGTCTGTCTCAGTCTGACCTGTGTCCCTCCTATTTACTTAAAGGTCAGAGTATCTCCCTTTCTCTTCTTATTCTTATATATTCCTTTACTAAATCAGACTGGTTACTGGATTTATTTCTCCACATTTTAATGCTGTGGCTACTTTTTAACCAACTAGCAGCCTTGCTGGTCTCCTGTTTAAATGAAACTGGATCATGTAGTGCTAGCTTAGTCAGCACTAAGTAACGTGGATACTGAGGTTCTGTTTCAGCATCTTTTTTATTTTCAGCTCCCATGTTAAAATCCTGATTCACTCAGCTGATGTATAGTCCCTAAATACACTCAATGAAAAGTAAATATGACCTGGTTTCCCCACATTGTCCTAAAATTAATCTTAGGAAGCTACTTTAAAATTAAGATCAAACTTGTTTAGTCATACTGGTGATTCATTCAGGTCTAGAAGGATGCTGCTGTCCTCCTACAGTGACCTGTCCATTACCTGAGGTGGCACCTGGGACATCCTCTTAGATTTCAGAGCTGAGCTGTTTCATGCTGGACACCCCTAAAACTCCACCCTGTATGAGACCCATCATATTCATTAGTTCTCTATTTTCCCTGCCAGAGCTTTGACAGGTTACAGCTTTCGGTTACATCACCTTATTGAAGGACAGCAGGAGGAATCTCCGTAACAAACGTTCATGAGAGAGAGAAAATGTCAATAGTTTCCAGATAGCAAACTTAGAAATACTGTATTATTAAGTCATTTTAAACCATACTATACAATGTGGTGGCAATTTAAACCCAAAATATTAGATGTTGTAACAGTTTCTGAAGTTTTGATTGTGATGCTGGCGATACATTGTAGAAAAGCTGGGACAGAAAAAGCCCCAAAAAGATAAAAAGCGTTGTACATCATTAGTTATTTAGAAACTTTAGACTACAATAAAATACTATGTGTAGATGTATTGCAACTTTGTTTTGGATTATTGTGGTAAATGGCGTTGCAGGTCCGCAGTTCATGCTACAGATGGAAGAAAAAATCAGTTCTTCAGAACAGAGTCTTATCTGCTATTTGACGAGCTTAATGACACATTGTTATTGTGTTACTTTAAACCAGGGACTTTCCACACTGTCTGCAAAACACAGAGCAAACAGAAAGAAAAGAATGTGCTCACGTCAGCACATGCCTCACTGTTCAAAGACACATTTGACTGCAAGAGTAAAATGATTGCTCCTCAGTTTGAACCAATTATGGTGTGCATGATTGAAGCCATAAGAATTCAGACACTAACCTCAGGGGCTTTTTTTTTCTGTTTCCGTCTCATCACTTTACTTTGAGAGGACGGCCGTCTCACTTTTGTTTAAATTAAACCAGTAAAAATATAAAAGTAATTCAGACTTTGTCAGACCAATACAAGGTCTGCGTTAACAACTCGGCTGCACAGGAAACAAATGTCCCACACTCTGAAGAGCCTCACAAGATGGATGAGAATAAACAGAATTACTCTGAAAAAAAATAATTATTAGAATTCTTTTTATTATTACCATACAAATAATGTCCCAAATTAGGAGAGATTCTGCAGGGAAACCAGATGAACCTTAACAACAATAAAAAAACATTGCTCGATGAGACACACAAAGAAAAATCATTTTTCTTTTCTTTTATCAAATTTCCTCTTTAATAACACCGTCAGCTAGCCTTTCTAAAGCATTTCTACCTGCAGCCATCACACACGTGTTTTCACGTCTCAGCTTTGACATGAGAGGGTTGTAAAGTCATCCCTCTCATACCTCCAGCAGGTTTGTAGAAACCAAGGAGGGAGTAATTTTGTCCATTTTAAATGTAAAATTTTTCAAAATTGTAAACAGTTACTGTAAATATTGCAAACAATCAACAGTGCTATTGGTTGGCTAATTAAACTAGCATGACAAAATCCTTTTAAAGTAAAATAACTGCTGCTGATAATGTAATAACAAATAAATAAGACTGTGTTTGTCAGAAATACAAACATTTTTAGCATTTTTTTTTCCACTTCAGCTAAATAGCCTCGTTGTTCCATTGTTTAGATCAGTGTGCTGTGAAGTGACAAACTGTTAAACAGACGCATGAGCATAAGTAAATGAATCTGTCAGAGAAAANTGTTAAACAGACGCATGAGCATAAGTAAAAAAGTCAGAGAAATGACCAGTTTGCCCATTAACACGGTGGAAGTAGAATTAACTGCTTGGTGAAAGATGTTACAAGACTAGCGGAAGGTAAAGACCTCTGTTTGGGTTTCATTGAACAGTGTGTAGGCTGAAACCATTAGCTCATTAGCACGCTAGCTTTATTAGCACCTGTTGTTCAGTGTTTAACTGTTGTTTATTCATTATCTGTACCGCTTTATCCATTATGGGTCACAGGTAAGCTGGAGCCTATCCCAGCGTTTGAGCAGGTGAGAGGGAGGTTCACCTGGACAGGTCAGCAGTCCATCGCAGGGCCAACACAGAAAGACAAACAACCATTCACACACACACGCTCACTCCTAGGGAGAATTTAGAGTGACCAATTAGCCTAACATGCATGTCTTTGGATGGTGGGATGAAGCCGAAGTACCCGGAGAGAATCTATGCTTACACGGGAAAAACATGCAAACTCCACATAGAAAGGTCACCGCCCCGCAGGTTCGAACCTCCCCCCAGCCGAGGCTCGTGGTGCTAAGCACCACACCACCATGCAGCCCTGTTTAACTGTCTCTCAGCATTTTTAATCTGTGTAAAATGATACTTTTCTGAAGTTGCAATGAACTCAGAGAGATAAGTTTGTTTGGTTACTTTAATTAATGGATACTGAATAGATTTAAAAGCATGAAGTAGACACCAGTAGACCAGTAGTGAGAAAAAAAATCCTAAAGGGGGAAAAAGATGCATTGAGAATCTTGATAACTGTTTAATAATCGAATTGAGGCAACCTGAATCGCAGTCTAATCGAATTGTGAGGTACCTAACATGGCAGACCCATAGAGAAAATATGTAGGATTTATTAACTGTTTACAGCAGAGGGGATTTTTTTGGAATTTGACTTCTTGGCTAAATTTTGGTGCTTCTAGCTTTTATGTTTGCATCAAAAGATAAGACCTATAAGGAGAGTTCATGTGGTTTTACATGTTTATTGTGATAGGAAATTAATTCACACACCATAATCCTGATAACCCTTGTTGCTATAAGGATCCAGACAAACACTCAGAGATGTTCTGCAGCTACTGGATCTGTCTGCTGTGGTCGGTGGGAACATGTGAGCACATGTCAGCGGGTTGAGTTCAAACAACTTCAGGTGCAAATTAATGATGATTGAACAGCTTAGAGATAATAAACCACATCACAGGAGAGAACGGGTGTAACCGACATAACGCAGCAACATTTTGCCAGTAAAGATTGAGTGCTCCTCTAGAAATCTTTCTTTCAGAAAAAATAGGATAAGGTGTGGCATGGCTTGTTGGCAGAGGAGGGAAATGGGTGCTCTGGTGTTTATCAAGAAACCTGTAACTTCGTATAAATTAGATTTTCTTTTTCTTTTTTTCTTTTTTTGCTTTTCATCTCTTTCTCTTTCTTCCCACTATTCAGACTAACAGCAGAAACGCCTCCCTGTCTTTATGATCTTCAACACTTTGACTCTTGCCACTTCTCAGCTTTGACTTGCTGCAGGGTTTTTCTCCACACTAATGTTTCACCTTCATACTTGTCAGTCAAGTGTCTGCAGTCTGCAGCTGCAGGGCCTGGAGACAATCCAGCAGTCTAAACATGGATACAGCATGTCAGCTCAAGTCCAATGTCCACATAAAAAAAAAAAATTTTTGTTCTTTATGAAAACTTGGCCATTGTTCTCACTCACTCACACACAACTACTGTTTGGCACAGCTTGGACGAGAAGCCGGAGACTAAACGGTGAAGGATTGCTTCCCCTAAAATAGAAATATTTCACTGCAACTGATTATTAGAGGTCAAACCTTAAACTGAGACAACATGTCAGCTATACATTATAAAGTCAGTCACTAGAGCTGCTTGTTCATCCAGCTGCAGGAGTACAAACTCAGCATGTTGAGATACCCTGGAAGACATTTAAAGAAGATGTTGGTTATTAACTACCTAGAATGTTTTCAGGTAATTCATCACTTCGCAGCCTTGGTTCGTGGTTATTACACAGGAACTGCAAGACTATTATTAGGTTATTATACATTATTGTCTGCATATGAAATATTTTCTAAAATATACATTTACCTTTTGTAGACATCTCTAGTCTTCACATAATTACTTAAATATTACTTACTTATTGATGTAGGTTGCAGACCCCTTATTACCCTGTACCTTCAGCTCTAGTCTGCTGTTACCATGATCTACCCAGTGTTACTACCAGCATATAACCTAGTTATTACTTTGCTAGTTAGAGTATCACGCAGCTATTACGTCCGTATTACCATCATGTTTCCACACTATTACCAATGTATCACCATGCTATAATGTCATAACAAAAAAAAAAATCAAAAAGTACTGGGTAATTTCAACTATTACTGCACTCCTAAAGTAAATGTTTCATGCAATGAATTAGCTCTAATATGTTCTTAAATGTTCAGCATTTTATAACAACCACTTTTTATGAACTCAATCCTTTTTTCATTGATTCAACTAAACTAACATTTCGCCCCCCCCAATGGTAATGTGACTTAGTTAAGATTTGTATTGATAACATCTATATTAAAATTGTTATGTCCACTAAACATATTCTGTTATAACCAGTGTTACATTTTACTGTGTAAATATACATAAAGACAAGTATAGATTTTATAGACACAGATTTGGAAAGAAAATATAGCTATAGATTTTATAGATATAAAAGAGGATTCTGAATGTGGGACTTTAATTGTTCTGTTTCTAGTAGAACAGCAATAAAAATGACTTCTTGCACCACTGCTGGTTTTGGTGTAGGGTGGGGGTGGGAGTTCTTCATACCATCCCGGGGTTGGGCTCCCACTGGAGGCAAAAGCAATCATGCATTTCTGATTTTTAATTAAAGAAAATGATTGCCAAGTGCTGTGGTTGGTGTGTCTTTTTATCAGGGAGTCATGATAAGCTTAAGCATTTCTTATTGTGAGTCACTGTGTTCTCTCAGAGAAAAACACTGAAGGAAAAGAGGGGTGGAAACACATGGCGAACAGGTTTGACTGTGGAAGAGGTGCAGCATTTTAAAGTTCATCCACCATACGAAGACAAGAATTCATATAATTGGATCAATGAATTTTCACACATTGGTTTGTAAGGAGTAGCAGAAATACCAGTAACTGACCCAAGCAGGGCTCGTTCATATTTCAGATGGTTTCTTATGTTTGGGAGTAGCATGTTTATCACCTCATCAGCAAGATTCTGTCAGACAACCAAAATTCTGACTGTTCAGCAGATCCGTGGTGATCTTAAGCTTTGGAGTCTTGTTTGAACGTCAGTAAAAAGTTTCCACCCTCTCAGTGAGGGCTTAAACGCTGACCTTTGATCTCCCGGTTAGAAGTGCTGCCTTCAGGGGTCCGGGATAGATGAGGTGTGACGACGAGGTAAAGCAGGAGTTCAGGAAGGATGTTTAGGTAGAAAATTACTGCAGAAGGACCAGGTGTGGTATCACATTTACAGGTTTTATGGATAATTTGTGGTTTCTAGAGTCTGAGTGTGGTCCTGAAGCTGATTCCTGACAGTGGTCCAGAGTTAAAATACTTTGACTGGTTACAGAGATGACTTCAGCAAAGTGTCAGTGGAGACATGAAGCCCATTCTGTCAAAAAGGTTTGAAAACACCTAAGTCTGAAACATTACCGTTCATCTTTTACATCCATTTTCGAAACCTGCTACATGCATTTCAGGCTCCCAGTGGGACTGGAGTCTAACCCAGCTCAGGTGGCAGATGGGGAACACCCTAGACTGGTCACCAGTCCATCACAGGACCGACACAGAGACAAACAACCATACAAACTCACGCACTTCTTTTGGAGTCAATCTCCATCCAGTAATTACTCTGAAATAGAGGAGGACATGCTGCTGGCCTGAAAGAGGTTCTGACTGACCATCTGAGGACTCAGGAAAGGAAAACAGGGTCCAGCCCATGTAGTTCTTGGCCTGGCTGTACAACTGCTGGCCTGATGGGGGATACTGTCAAGTGTTGGAAGGAGCACTATGAGGATCTCCTTAATCTAGTTACTATGTCCTCCCTCTGATGACATTTACTCTGAGATGCTGAAAGCTCTGGATGTGGTGGATGACATAACTCTTCAACGTTGCATGGAGATTCATGGAGTGTGAGACTGAGGTGGTGGTCCATGTTTTTTTTTATAAAGGAGACTGGAGTGTGTTCTCCAACTATTGATGGATCAACACTTCAGCACTCCAGGTTGTTGGGAAATAAGCTTATTACTGAACCTCAGATTCAGAAGGAGCAGTGTCATCCTGGTCCTGGATCAGTGGACCTGAT
>CM047986.1:32475490-32486035 GCA_026261665.1 Melanotaenia duboulayi | reverse complement strand
AACAAGACCAGCATGGTGGAGGTCCAACAGCCAATAGAAAGAGACAGAAACAGAATCGGTACAAAAAAACAAAAAAGTATAGAAATAGATTAGGAAAAGAAAAATAAACAAACAGAACAGTAAAAGAATGGAAACAGAATAGAAACAGAATAGAAAGTCAGGTACATCTAAAGAAAGGATCCAAATGTTAAATTTTGGTCTTAAAAATGGCTTTCAAACCAAAAACAATGTTTTCTATCTGGTTTATAGCACCATACACCTCCATGTATCTCCTCATCACATTTCAGTGCTTTAACCTCTCCTCTTCCTCCTCCCTCCTTTTCCTGCTACATTTTTTTTCCTCCACTCTGAAGCTGTTATTACAGATAAAAGAGCAGAGCTCAAAATCATCATCTCACCGTGTTCCCACAGTCTAGCATAAGTGGCCCTGAGGTCAGAGGTCACATTTAAATGCTGCCAGACTATCTGGGAATCCTGTGGGCATGCACATTTTCTTAGCTGGTCTAAAATAGTCAAGGGTGGCAACTGCTGGAAGTGCAGTTCAGTAAATAAAACTGAAAAAAACCACCCAAGTTCAGCAATCACACCCATATCCACACTTTATTGACACAAGTGCAGCCATTAGCTAGAAAAATAATCAAAGAAAGTCAGACAAAAGCTCAATTTTCATCGTCGTTGTGTCTGAATGGGAATGTCAAGGCTTTCATGATTATTTTGCTCTCTGAGATTCACAGTGAGAGCTTAACAATGGAAGAGCTGCTTCATTTGGCTTTTTCATAGGCACCTGAACACATTTACCTTTGATGAATAACTTCAATAACTCAGTTTGTGCAACTTTGTTATCCTAAAAGTCAAACACCAGGACCAAATGGAGAGCTTTCCCATTCTAAGAAAAACAAAAAACAAAAAAAAGAAACCACAGGAACATATACAAGATGGAAAAAACTCATGCTTGGCTGTTTATTGTCAATTTTACAAGCAGTGAACATTCTTCTTATAAGTGCCCTTCATTGATCCTGCCAGTCGGTGGTAGAGTGCTACATCTCCACCTCCGTCCCTCCACCTCCGTCTCTTATCCCAAAAGGAGCTACAAGTCAACAACTCTGACTGCATTTTTAAGTGCTTTCCCAAAAAAGAGAGATGTGTGTCTGCTGAGTTTGTCCCAGCAGAGTGCATTCCTCCGCCTCCGTTAGCATTCAGTCCACATAGGTCACGGCCAGCAGCCTTTTGTGTACAACCAGTCTCTGTGCTGCAGCATTGCAGTGGGGAGTGTCTCAGTACACTAATGCGAAAGAGAGAAAGTCAGCTGGATTTGTGCACACACTATATATCATTTTATGAGCACCTTGAACAATCACATGGTTTCACAGACTTTCAACAAAATCTTTCTACTTAGCTTATCATGATGATCATTGGAAGCACAATTTTTTGTAAGTTTGAGCCCAGAACTGCTGCAGTCTATGAATAAAACCACAACCGTGAGCAGTGATCACATCAGTGTACCAGGAGCAAGTCAGAAACAAGCAGACTAGTTTATAATCAGGACTTTGTCAGTAACCTTCAACACTCCTGTTACATCAAACAGGCATGAACTGCTCAGGTCAACGTAAAACGTGTCATTAAATAAAACCATAAACTCAAATATCTAGATAATAAAACTAGGCGGATCAGTGCAGTGTCTGCAATGATGTGGACTCTGGAACAATCAATCAATCAATCAATCAATCAATCAATCAATCAATCAATCAATCAATCAACTACAGGACCGTGAACGTTTTTTTCTCACAGTGGGTCGTGGTGAAAAAGGAACTGAGCTGACCTTCACTCACTTATGGTCACCAGCTATGGGTGGGAGAAGAAGATTATATACAAGCAGCTCCATCAGGGTGGAGTTAGCATGCTCGAACAACTCAAAGACACACCCACAGCAGTGCCTTGCATGGCAGTGGACACTTCAATGATACGACTGACACTGTAGATGTCAGAAACATCATATGGATCTGCTGTTTATGATTCGCTGTGTAGACTGACAACAAAGTAAAATAAACTTTATTTCTCATTCTCTGATGCTTTAGAGCCCCATACATTTGTCCTCTACATTTTTGTGGTCCTCATATCCTGGGATGAGAGGCTCAATAAGTAAGCTGGAACAGCCATCCAGGGAACAGAGGTCAAGTTTAAGTTTCTGCAGTTTGCTGATCAGTAGGCTGGGGCTGATGGAGTTAAATGCCAAGCTGAAGTCAACAGATGGCTGAGGGCGATGTGGCGGGCAATGGAGATGGCATCGTCTGTGGACATGTTGAACATGTAGGGGACCTGGTGGTGGTCATGGCCAGGTGGGATATGGGCCTTGATTTGTTGCAGTACCAGTCTCTCCATGCATTTCATGATCACCCGGGTCAGGACCACAAGCCGGTAATCATTCAACCCTGTGATGGCAGATTTTTTGGGGATTATGGTGGAAGTTGTCAGGTAGGAACTTTAGCTAGTTGTAGTGATATTAGTGAATACTGCAGCACGCTGATGAGCAAATGATTTCAGTACCCTCCCTGATACTCCATCTGGTCCTGGTGTCCATGCTGCCTGCAGTACCAGTACAGTATTTATTGAACATCATGCATTTCTTTACTGTGGTCTGAAAAGCAGAGCATCACATCAAGCTCCCTCCCTATTTCCTCATTCTTTATGAAAAAACAAGGCAGAGGGTGCATGACATGATGAAGAGTCTGATCCTCTAGGTGTTCTGGCAAACATACCTTCTTTGAGCATTTTCATGGGAACTATCTTATCTTAACTGTATCATGAAAAGAGAGGAGGTGAAAGAACAAAAGGGTTTTGAAAAATGCATTCACAGTCATGGCTATATTTTTGCGCCTTCGGTTTTATGTGTGAGAGACCAACGCGTAAGGCTCCTATAATGTGATTGGAGCCTTTGTTTGTTGTGTTTAGTTCTTTCATCCATTGCCTGGTAGTGACATAACAGGAAACAGGAAGTAATAAGTCAGTATCCTGTTTCTTAGTTGTTTCTACTAAATAAAAAACAAGTTGTTCTACTGCACCTGTTGTCAAGACATTCTGTTTATTCAGAGAAAATAATTGTCTGAACGTTCAGGATGAGAAAATGTTTGTGGTCTTGTAGATGTAATGAACACTGCCATTTTTTTAACTAGCACAAATTGCTAGTATTAGTAATATGCCATTAGCATTAGCATGCTAGCTAGCTTGTTGGTTCAAGCCAATCGGTTTTATTTGATGTGATGATTGCCAGTTTGATGATTTGTAAGTGATTTCCTAGAGGCATGTTATATGTTCTTGTTTATTTCAGTTTTACTCTATCTGGCTAACAGGTGACATGCTAATAAAAGGCCACAAAAGGGACATCTGCATGCCTCTTATCTGGAGGAGTTGTCTGTCTGCCTAGCTGCCTGGGGAAACAGTGAGGGCAGAACTCTGTGATTGAATGTCTTTGAAGAAAAAAAGGTCTATTCAGTGTATTAGTCTTTGCTGTCTCATGTCATTCTTGGAAACACACTTTCAGCCCTGGAGCCATTCTTCTGATATCACACCAATCTACTCCAGCACACCTACTTATACTTCTTTCTCCCAGGAAATGTTCCTAGGTTGTCCTAGTTAAACTGTAGCTTGTCTCCATAAACCCACACTTCACTGCAAGCTGATAAGAAGCTGTCCCTGTCAGAAGGCTTCCTGAGTGCTCCTATTTCATCTTTTCTTTCCCTCTAACTTTGTTTCAATGGAGCCAGCACATATAAGCCTCAGTGTTGACAGATAAACGTCATTAAATTGCCATCATAGAGAGATGATTGTCATAGCGAAACTGCAGAGATTGTGATGTAAGCTCTCATCTGAACCCAGGATGATTGTGGTCTCCTGGCTGCAAAATGACACAAACGTGCATGCAGTAACTGAATGATTTTAGTCTCAGCAAGTCTGCTGCACAAGCACATTGCATTTCCTCTATAAGTGTATACTTGTCAGGAATAGCTAGCTCACCGTGGAGAATTGCTGAGCAGTGCAACATTTCTGTACATCTGGGATGAAAACATTTCCCGCCTACTTCTCCAGCGCAGCCTGTTTAAGAGCTGAGTTACAAAACACTGACCAGTGTGTGTGTTGCTGCACACATTCCTCATACTGTCGCTGACAGTCAGACCCGACGTCACATCTGACAGGACATGTTCAACTCTGATCCAAAGTAAGACGTAACCACGGACTAACAACACCCTGCCCAGTTTTCTGCAGACATCTCTTTGTAAGGTGTGTGTAACAGGAAGTGGTGGTCAACCAAGCCTGTGTAGTGAACATGTTCTGGTTTGGTGGAAAATACCTTATGTTTTTGTTTTCCAAACTGTTCCACTTGTTTAATCCATGAAAATGATTGAGTTTACTTCAGCTCACACTTACTGTAGCAACAACTCAAAAGACCCAAAAAGCCTCCAGGAGCAGAAGTAAAGCAGGATTTGTGATGAAGGGTTATAATCCTGCTTTCACCAACCACACACCAGAATGTTCTAGACTTCCAAGATTTCCCATGTTTTCATGTGCTTGGCCGTGTATAAGCTGGTATGAAGCACTTGATGGTTCCAGGTACCAAGAACTGAACTCAATGGAGGACAAAAAACATGAAACACTGGTTCGCCCTACCCCTGTCCTACCTAACATTTTATTATTGAATCAGTGACTCAAAAATAATTAATTTTGTTTAACTTCATGCAAACTCCTTCTCTAGGTTCTTTATAAAGAAAGAATCTGAATCACTGTGACTTGAGTCAACTTAAAAATTCAAATTCCTCCTAATTAAAAATTTTATTTAACCAAAAGTAAATTTCACTTTTTAAACTTAAACTAAACTTAAACATAAACCAAGTATAATGTGAAATTAAGTTGACATTTTACTTAGTAAGAAAATGCTCAACTCCACATTTCAATGTGTGATTTTAGTTGAGGAATCAGGTTGAGCAGCTGATGCTGATACATAATGACTGGAGAAGATGTCCTTCAGCAACATGTCCAACTCATTGCTGTTTGCTGGCGGTGTGACACAGTCGTGGTTCAACATCCAGTCAGAACTGAACATTTCAACAACACGCTCTAAATATAAACATAAAACAGGAAGTAAAGTACATAAATCTATAGGCTAGCAATCATTAAAGGTTACATTTCTGATTAATATGCATTTCCCATGAGTCTTTGCACAGCTTGACTTTTAAATTGATTCTCCACTAAACTGAGTCAGAGTGGGTCTGAAGATGAGCTGAACTCATTTATTAAATTAACCTGGATGAACTTCATTTATTAGCTTGTTGAAAATGGAAGTGGTTCTACAATTCTCCTGGTCTCAAGTTAACTGAATCAGCAAAAAGTTTTTCAGCAACCACAAGGATTACGTGAGATTCATCAACAACAGTCCAAAAGTGCTGACACACACGTCTCTGTTTCAGAGAACAAGTCTTTCCAGGATAACATGGAAGGATCTCTGAAATTAGATCAACTTTTACCGTTTCTAGAGCTGAACTCTCATTTAAACATCGTCCCGAACACGAGTTATTTTAGCTTGTTTGACCTCCACTCCTGACCACCTGCACAGGTCTGAGTGACACGCAGCAGTTGAAAATCCTCCAACCTCACTTCCTCCCCCTCTTTTTTCATGTTTCTCTAAAATTTCTTGAATAACTTTCTTGTGTGTGTGTCACCATTTTCATTCATTATAACTTTGATCTACATGCTGGTTAAGTTGCAGAGAATGAAACTCTCATTACTAATTTTAACAAACACACCACAAAGTCCAGACAGAGTGTTGTCATGAATGGCGGCGGAGGTGAGGACCCAAATGCAGGCAGTCAAGGCAGGAGGCAGAACAGTGCAGGTTTTATTTTCAAACCACAGGACAGGGAACCACACAGGACAGGACTAAACCAAATAAGAATCTGACAAGGACAACTGAAAACCAAAAACATATATACAGTACACGGAGGGAGTGATGAGGAACAGGTGAAGTGGATGAGTAGTTAGACCAGGTGATCTAAGGAGCCAGAAACAGAAACCACAGCGCACATGAGAGAAAACCGAACGTAACATGACAAAACCAAAAACCCGAACCATGATCTTAAAACAGAACCTAAGCATGACAAAAACCAGAACTATAAACCAAAATCATAACTAAAAAACGACATACATGATCACGACACAAACACAGCCCATGATCATGACAAGTATGGTTCATAGCTGCAGACTATACGACCCAGCAGCTGGAATAAAAGTGGATAAACACAACTCAGCCTCAATACAGCAGATACAAGCATTAGAAATAACAGAGAACTTCATATGCTGCTGCAAACTGACCAGAATCCTTTCACTGCTCAGTAATAACAGACTACAGCAGCACAACGGCGAAGGCTGCACATGAGAAGAAATGAGTAAGAGGAAGGAAAACATTAATAAACTTAAATTGATTTGAGACCAGTTCCCTTACATTCAGACAACTTTGCATCTGATCAGAAGCGTCTGCACCTCTTGTCTAAGGGTCAGGTGGAGTCCTGCCGGATGAAATGACTCCCAGAATTCCAGCTGAGTCTACATGCTCCGAACTCTTTCATTTTAGTTGCTGTGATCTCATATTTCTCATGAAGATGGTGACAATAAATTATTTAAACCTTCTGCTTTTTTTCCTCTTCATTTTTATTCTTCACATCCTCAACATTTCCTCTTCAACTCATCTGCTTTTGGTCTTACTGGGATTTTCAGTCAGCTGCTCCTCTATGTAAACGTTTCTGTTGCCATGGATACTCATCAAAAGATTGCAGCTGCAACATCATTTTGTAGTGATGCTGTTTTCTCAACTTCATTAAAATTTGCACTTGTGTCCTGCTGAGAATCTCCTCCCAGAGCTGTTTTCCCCCCTATCTCTATTATAAACTGTTTTGTTAATAATACTATTATAATCCGGGGTGACAGCGCTACTCAGAGGAACAGCCGCAAGCCTTCGCTTTCAAAAACCATTTTGCAGTAGATAACATTTAGTCAAACTGCATGTGGTAAAATGATGATGAAAATATAACAACTTTTTCACATAAAATCAGAAATGATTCAGCTGCGTGGAGATAATTTTCCTGACTGACGTTTTGATTTCTCTCTTGCTGCGGGAGATGTTTCCATCCCGGAATCAGGATTTAATTAAAGCAAATAGAAGGAATTATGGTCTCTAAATGAGTGTAGGCCTTCCCTTTGGTGTATTTTCACTCTTTTATGATTTGTGACTCGTCTGTTGAGTAACACATCAATGTGAGCGCAGACACCTCGGGCACTGAACCAGTCCCATTCTGGCCTTGTTTCACTGCTTCTCCTCCCATTGTATTCTGTTGCCTTCGCAATAACTCAGCTTTAAATCTACTTTCACACCCTCTTTCAGAGGCAGTAAATCATTTCTGAGTAATGATCCCTATTAGAAATTGTTAAAAAAAATTCTGCACCATATAAAGAATCCCTGATATTAACTACCAGTGGTTTATGAGAACTCTCACGCTGAGTAAAAGTCAGAGTCAAAGGAAAAAACAGACAAACTGACAAGTAAATACATAAATAAGCATTTACATTAAATCCTTTTCAGTGTGTGATGATGTTAAGCTGCTAACAGAGCTGTTAAAGAGACAACAGCTTACTGAAAGGTCTGCTAGTGTCAGTCTTCTCTCCTCAAACATGGTCTTAATCGTAGACTCAGTATTAGAAGTCAACATTACTTAATCCCCTAAATTCCTTCAATTTTACCCTAAAACAAGTTTTTGTGGATAAAAGACTTGTGGACCAACTTTACTGGGGCACTTTATTGTACCCTTGCTGATGTATCAGGGCCGTTTTGGCTTCAAAGACAAACTGCATCGGCGAATGGTCAGAAATAAATCTGCAGCTTAATATGATACACATCATTCCCATCTCACGAATCTTCCAATGGTGAGACTAAGAAAAATACATATTTATTTGTCATGTCCTGCCAATGGGACGTCTGGTACGAGCAGGTTAAACACCATGATGTTTCTCATTGGTTGAACAGCTCTGAGTTCTGCCTTCAACACAAAGTCAGAGAAAAGCTCACTGAAGGTGAAACTCGCCATAACGTCCAGCAGGCCCTGCTGGCTCCACCTCTTGGGTCACTTTGTGAACATATTTGGACAAGAAGGTGGAGTTGGCAAAAAACCTTTAAAGTCGTAGTAAGAAAAAGCAAGAAAAATATTTTTGTGCATTTTTTCTTTTCTTTTGGACAATAAAGTTAAGAATGAAGATTTTTAACAAGCGGTTGAGATAGCAGTTAAAATACTAACAATAGTTATTATAAAACATTAATGAGATAACAAATACTAGACAAAACCAAAAGGTAGAGGACATGACTCAGGCAGGTTTATTTCCACACATTTTAATGAGATTGATTAGAGTTACTGAAACATTTGCTCTACCAGATGGTGACGCGGGAAGTTGAAGAGTTAAACCTGCCTGAAGAAAAAGATGTTTACATGAAGCCACACATTGCTTTCATCTTGCTGGAACAAATTTCAGACAGAATACTGATCATAAGTCTAGGTTATGAAACCATAAGACTTGAGTGGAGTTTGATGTTTGAGAAACATTAACATCAAGTACGTTTATATGACACTAGAAAAGCACATTTTCGTGTTAGTCCAAACAAAACTGAACTTTTATGTTTATGTACATGTGTTTGACTGACTGTAACTACATGATGTGAAACCATTCAAAACTTGATTATCACACCCTGATAACAAAGTGAAGATGCTTTGTTTTTACTGGAACAAGAATGGTGGTCCAGAATGGTGGCGGATCTACCAAACTCCGTCCGATCCGCAGAGTCCTTATCCACTTTTATCTATCACTTAATGAAGACGTCCCATCTTGTTTGAATTCATGCTTGTGTTGTTCTTACTCAAATGTAAGTCGCTTTGAATAAAAAGCGTAGAATAGAATAGAATAGAATAGAATAGAATAGAATAGAATAGAACAGTTTAATGGTCAGCATGGGCGGTGGCGTCTGACCACAGCTCTTAGTGACCGGGCGGCTCTGTGGATGAACTGTGTCTGAACTGTGTTTGTCTACAGATATTTGCTAACATTACTGACAACTATGGCTGACTGGAATACCAATAGCCTAATCAATTTCCTTCTTGCTTGAAAGTGTTCATTTTAACTGAGTCAGTGGAGGCTGAATCTATACGTCAATGCATGCGGCTGAAATGACCTTTACCAGAGTTCAGCTTGCCTGAGTAAAGTCCACGTAATAGAAATGAGAATATGAATCATTTTACTGCAGCCAGTTCATTTAAACCAGTTAGAATAAATGTTTGGAATGTGGTGACAGCTATTTGGCACAGGTCTGCAATTGTGGACCTCATAGAGAGGTTCCTCTGTCACTGGATAATGGGAAGCTCAGATGGTTTTCACAGATATGGACTCATGCAGTTTTAGCTGAGGAAACAGGAATGTGTGAAACTTGCAGAATGTTGCATCTGTGAATGGGATGGAGTGTGTGAACAGTTAGACCATCGCTTAGCCTTCTGCTTTATCAGCTCACGGTCAACTAGTGTTTGCAAATACATAGTTCTACTCTGCTTTTTTTTGTGATGTTATCTTTGTTTGTTTTATATTTAAATGTTTAAATTAGAGGAGGGCTTGAAAAGCTCATCAAACTAAACAAAAGCCAGTTCCTTTACAGATGGATCTCAGTGGTCTGCTAACTCAGGGAGATGTGTTTCATACAGACTGAAAGACACACAATTGTATCATTTGTTCTAGTAAGAAGAGAAAGTGGAATTTTCTAAATGTGCATGAACGTACCTGAAATCTTTTTGTAACTGGTTTAAATATTTTATTACATTACTCTAGTTTTTCATCTAAGTTTGGAACAAAGCTCGAGCAGAAATCAGACTTATTTACCAGCTTCAGAAAATCTATGATTTATAAAACAAGTCAGAAAGAGCAAAACACTGTATTCAAACATCATCATTTTCATTTATTTATTCTGAAAGCATGTGAATAATAATGGGCTTCTTCTCCTGGGCCACAAAGACTCACTTCCTCCTTGTACTTTTACCTTCGTAGCCATTTTGCTGGACTAATCTTTACCCATATGGATGCACCGCTATAGCAGGTTTACAGGTTTCCTCTGATAACATGGCTGCAGACCGCTTCTCAACCAGGATTTCAAGGCTATTGTAGGACACTCTGTAGGACATTCTGTGGGACACTCTGTAGGACATTATGTAGGATGCTTTTTAGGACATTCTCGGACACTTTTTATTAAACTGTAGAACAACCATGAACACTGTAGCACACCCTGTAGGACACGTTCTAGAATACTCTGTCAGACAATATGTGGGCCTCTCTGCAGGACATTCGGTAGGACACTTTGTAGGACATTCTGTGGGCCACTCTGTAGGACACTAAGTACAGTGCATCTGGAAAGTATTCACAGCGCTTCACTTTTTCCACATTTTATTATGTTACAGCTTCATTGCAAATTATATG
>CM047986.1:32456164-32461276 GCA_026261665.1 Melanotaenia duboulayi | reverse complement strand
ATCCCCAGCACAGAACCAGAGTTATCCCCCACATCCAGTTATCTCCTGCACAGATCAGTTTGTTCAGTCTCTTTAAGTTTCTGGTTCTAATTTTGCAGGCTGATCAGATGCTGCAGAGCAGATTAAACTCTGATAGAAGATCTGAAACATATTGGTGCATCTCCTGTTGCTTCTGAAGTCAACAATCGTCTCCTTTTTACCATGGAAACCCATCATAACAAGTTTTGAAAGAGCCCAAAATACATAGAATAATCATTTTAGCAGCATAGCCTCTGAACTTGATGGTGCTTGCATTTGAAATAAGTAGATTGTATCTAAAAAATGGAAACTGTTCAGTCAGACCTACTAAAGTTTGCTGCCACCATGCAGTGCATTCTAGAGGGGATGAAGGTGTATGCATGTTTTAAGCCACAGTAGGTGTTCAGCAGGGTTACTTTCTTCCTGAACAGTCCTATTTTTATATGGGTTCCGGTTTATGCTGATGACAAAGGACAAAGTATTGTATTCCAGGGTTAAAATGTCTCAGTTTCACCAGTTCGCCGCTAGCAAGGACACCAAGTTATCAAGTCCACTTCTTTGCAATAAACCATTCCTGTAACCTAAGAGTTATGGAAAATTAGGGCAGGACACACAGCAAGCATGCATCAGTGTTTGTATTTAAGGGGCTCAGTCTGGTTGTTTTGTTTTGTCTTGTTTTGTTGTTTTAATGATTCATGGATTTTTATCCACACTTTAAGGGGGGAGCACAGAATCATCATCACCTCAGACCTGTGGATGAGCGACCTCTGCAACAACGTGTTGTGATGCCTAAGTAAACTAATGGATGTGGGAAACTGTCGTTATATGAGGAAGTCTCCTGTTACCAGAGAATGAGCCTTTGCTGTAACACAAACCTTAATCTCCCTTTCCTTTCAACTGAGCACTCACCTTCTCAGGTGTAGGGCTTTGTTGTGGCAGTAGTGAGTATAAAGATATCTAGAACAGTTTTACTAAACCTGCGAGAAATGAGACAGAACTGATTTATTTTTAGTTTTTCAGCTATTGCCACATAATCACAGTAACCTTAAGACGTCTCTTAACTTGTGTGACAGGTTCTGCAAGTTTTATGAGTTCGAGTCAGTTTTACTGGGGAGTAAACGGTGAGTGGGCTGATGTGTGACCACAAAAAAACGTTTTTCAATCCATCGCCATCGGCATAAACATCGGTTATATCATAAACACACTGTATTAAAAAAAAAGAAAAGTGTGTTCCATAAACAAAAATAAGAAGAAAATTAGTTTGCAGACTAAATCTGTGTGCAGAATAAAGGCTCATTTATACTCAGATGTAGCCCTCTGCATTAGTAAAATGTTGTATTCTGTATATAAATATGCCAATGAGTTCAGCCCCTCTGCCACATGCTGCACAACCCAGCTCTCAGTCTGCAGCAAAAGAAGGTCTGACACACATAGAGCACTCTATTTCCACAGATGTCTCCACACTACACAAACCATTTTTGACATTTTCATTTCATGTAGGGGTGTGGACGGGCCGTCAAGGGAACTTCTGCTGCTGGCGTCCTCCTCATTCCTCATACTACACTACAGGGTGGGGCTGTGTGCAGNCTTTGAAAACTTTAAAAATTAACTAAAAAAATATACATCTAAAATCAATCATTAAATGTATTATTTTATTTTACTTTACTTTTTTTATTTCTACCAATTTGTTTATGTATTTCAGGAGACATTGATTAAATAAAGAAAATGATGAAACGTGGCCACCTCAGTCAGAAAAACAGCGAGGAATCTTAACGGGGTGGAGGAGTGGTGGTGGTGCCCTGCGGTTCTAAATGCCCAGTAACGAAAATAAAAATGTATTTCATTAATAGAATAATATAATTATTAATTACTATATTACATCATTAATATATTTAGATTATTATAATTATGTGATATAATGAAATTAGTCAATTATAAAATTTAAGTGAATATTTTATTGTTATTCTATTGATCACCATCTCTGGCTTTTTTCTCTTTGTTTTTTTATTTTTATCTAATTCATTCATTTTCTTTTATTCAGTATTGTATTTATTTTAATATTGTGTGTTTAGTTTATTTATTTATCAGTTTATTTCACATGTAATTCTGTTTATAGATTTTTTCAGATTTGTACTGTATTTATTGGGAGAATATTTTTTAGAATAAGTTTTTAATAGAATAGAATAGAGTAATAAAGTACTAAAAACAGCTGCAGGCCAACATGCCACTAATTTCCAGTAGATACTTTCGTTTTACTCTTTATTTATTATCGACACAGAACAAAACAAATGAACCGCTTTCATTATATTTTCTCATCATAGGATCTTTTTTCAACACAATAACTGATTTAGCTTCTTTATTTTTTGTTTTTATTTTATCCAGATTGTTCTATAAATTGACTCTGTACACTGAAACATCCTCCAACACTCAGAATCTTGGTTTTATAAATATCTCACATACAGTGAAATCATAATGATTTCTCTAATCATTTTGTAATTTGATGGTAAACATTTCCTATGAATTTTCTACATTAGCTTCATGATACTGTAGTCAACCGTCTGACTGGATGGATCTCTATATCTGCTTCGACTAATGAATCTTATTCATCTTTTTTGTAAAATGAAAACAGGACTAATGTGTGTTTTACACGTCTTTCCTCAAATTTCACTACAATGAGTCAGATATGGAACAATAAAGATGCTGTAACAGATAATTAGAGTATTCTTGTCCAGGGATTTTTTTACTTGATGTAGTATAGCAATTGTTTTTGCTATTTTGGTTTTGATAACATTAATATGAGGCTTCAAAAACGTAATATCTGTCTGTAGTAATACCTTCTATGTTCAATTAATTTTCCATATTTGTGCCTCTATTACTAAATACCATCTTTGACCAAGAATTAGGGATCATTTATTTATACTGAACCACAGTTTAAAATGTCCAGTTTTTTACCTCTGTTACATGCTCCATATTATCCCCCATAAAGAAAGTTATATCTACCACAAATAAAATACATTCTGCTTGTGTTGTTCTTACTCCCAAATGTAAGTCGTTTTGGATAAATGCGTCTGAATAGAATAGAAAAGAAGAGAATAGATATATTAACAATGCCATTGATATACAAGATAAATAGTTTAGGACCAAGGACTGGCCCTTGTTATATTACATGTATCTGATTTTATATTATTTAATTGAACATAGTGTCTGTGTTATTTAAATAACTTGTAATCCAATGAAGTGTTTTCCCTCTAATACTGTATATAAGTTCTTTTTAGAAGAATGTTAGGATCTATGACATCAAATTCTTTTTGAGGTCAATAAAATGATAATTAAATATTTTTTCTTACTTACTTGCAGTTGATATTGCATTTGTAATTTCGATTAATGACATTAATGTTGAGTAATCTGACCTGAAATCATAGTCATTGCTGCTGAAAAAAGTCTTTTTAACATTTTTAAAATTGTGACAGAAAGGATACTGGTCTGTAACTGGAGAAGTCATGTTTGTTTCCCTTTTTATAAAGTGGGACTTCTTTAGCTGTTTTAGTCTTTTAAGGAAATATTTCTATTGAAAATGATAAATTACACATTTGTATATGTATTCCACATGTAAGTAAAAGGGTCACTAACATCATCTATTATAGTATCATGTTTTTAACAGTATGATTGACTTTTAGGAAAAGGTTAATGGCCACAGATGTACCCATTTATCCATCCATTCCCTAACTATCTACAGTTAAAAAATCTGCCTGTTTTATGTGCAGAACTTTAGATTTGGACTCATTTGGGCAGGACCTGTTTATTGTTTTGGGGAATACTTGCTCAGAAAAGCCTGATAGTCACCAGCAGAATGACGTGATTGTCCTGAACTGGAGTGTCTGAGCTTCAGATTCCTCCATGCAGCCTGGTTTAGTTGATGATGCTGAAGCTGGTTATCTTTTCTTAGCACATTTACTGGAAACTACAAGCCTGGCTCTTCCCAGTGGCAAATGAATCTGTCTGTGACTGTGTTGTATTGGCTGAGCTGTTTGCTCCATTCTCTTGTTTGTTTTCTGTTTCTTCACTTTATTTATAAAGCTGAGAATCCCAGTGAGTTGTCTCAGGGCACTTTGAAGAGTGTTCAATCCAATCCAGTTAAAATCCAATTTAATCCAGTTCATTTTAACTACACTATTAACCAAATCCATCCATCCATTATCCATCCATCCATCATCCATCCATCCTTCCATCCATCCATCCATCATCCACCCATTATCCTTCCATCCATCATCCATCCATCCTTCCATCCATCCATCCATCATCCACCCATTATCCTTCCATCCATCATCCATCCATCCTTCCATCCATCCATCCATCATCCACCCATTATCCTTCCATCCATCATCCATCCATCCTTCCATCCATCCATCCATCATCCACCCATTATCCTTCCATCCATCATCCATCCATCCTTCCATCCATCCATCCATCATCCACCCATTATCCTTCCATCCATCATCCATCCATCCTTCCATCCATCCATCCATCATCCACCCATTATCCTTCCATCCATCATCCATCCATCCTTCCATCCATCCATCCATCATCCACCCATTATCCTTCCATCCATCATCCATCCATCCTTCCATCCATCCATCCATCATCCACCCATTATCCTTCCATCCATCATCCATCCATCCTTCCATCCATCCATCCATCATCCACCCATTATCCTTCCATCCATCATCCATCCATCCTTCCATCCATCCATCCATCATCCACCCATTATCCTTCCATCCATCATCCATCCATCCTTCCATCCATCCATCCATCATCCACCCATTATCCTTCCATCCATCATCCATCCATCCTTCCATCCATCCATCCATCATCCACCCATTATCCTTCCATCCATCATCCATCCATCCTTCCATCCATCCATCCATCATCCACCCATTATCCTTCCATCCATCATCCATCCATCCTTCCATCCATCCATCCATCATCCACCCATTATCCTTCCATCCATCATCCATCCATCCTTCCATCCATCCATCCATCATCCACCCATTATCCTTCCATCCATCATCCATCCATCCTTCCATCCATCCATCC
>CM047986.1:32451164-32453664 GCA_026261665.1 Melanotaenia duboulayi | reverse complement strand
CTCCAGTCATGGCTTTTTTTCTTTTCTACATTCATTCATTAGCAGTGGTCCACACTTCCTGTCATATCTGCCACTGCTCTTCTTCCCAATCTCTCTCTCTCTCTCTCTCTCTCTCTCTCTCTGCTGCCTGTCTTGTTCAAGCTTTTTTTTTTTTCTTTTTTTAATTTTTGCCACCTAAAATGTCTCTTTTTCTAACAGTTTTTTTTTAAAGGTTGTGACAAAAGCTGCTGTTGTTTTGAGTGGGTTTTGTTTGGGTTTTTTTATGCAAAAGTATGAGAAATTTATAAAAAAAAAAAATATATGTTTAATCAAATTCCAGCTTTCTTTATTGTTAACTCCCAAGCACACTGGGAGTTTATTTCACCATTCAGCAGAATGCTGCTAAAAGCTGCAACCTAGTGTTCAAACGCCAACACCTGCAGTTTCAGACCCTGGACAGGGGATCAAACCTGGACCAGCTGCTTTAAGGCTGCAGCTTCTGCATGTGAAGTGGTGGCTCAACGAGCAGAGCTGCTGAGACGGTGAGGAAGAGTGGGTTGCAGCATTTCTACATGGCTGATGCAACATTTTTCTCTGCATGTTAGTAATCTGAACCCGATGGCGAGTAATGTGGAAGAGCGCTGAGATCAGGTAAAGTTGCATTAAAGGTGCAGGATTTTATACCAAAGCAGGCTGGTTTTAGGCCACTAACTCTGAAAAGTCATTTTGTAGCTGTGGTAGAGCTGTTGGGTTATTTAAGGTCAATAAGGTACAAAAGATTAGGCCTGGTGTTTATAGGGGCTCGGTGGATCAGCATTTGTGCCTTGCATTTGGGCAGTCCAAGAGAAAAGCTTTACCCATGAGGCTGTGGCACAGAAATGACGAAATAAAATACGAGACGAGGCTGTGCAGGTCAGAAACCGTTGAAAAATAAACCAGGTTCTACAGACATCTCTAAAGCTGCTGCAGATGTCGCTGTAGATAGCAACAGTAGTGGGAAGGATGCCGTGAGTTTTATGTGTGAGGAAGCTGATGAAGTCATGTCTTCTCAAGAGTTGAAGGAATATGTGGCTCAATCGAGCTCTGACTCCAAGTCGGCCTGGATACAGAGCTGAAACTAGACCTGGAGTTGTTTGTGTCTGTCAACACTGAATAATAAGCTGTTCCAGCTCTCCGAAGGGCTTTCTCGTGTTCTAGCTTTCCAGTCATGTAGCTTTCCAGACTATTTTAAATTCCTCTAAAATTAGTGGAATATTATTTTCTTTCCAAAAACTGAAGATAAGATATAAGTCCCATGTAAGGATTGAAGAGGAGTTGCATCTTGTTTGGGTTGGGTTAGTTTGGGTTATGTGGGTTAATGACGACAGCTCACCCGCACTGCCCTTATAACATGACAACACCTGTATGAATGCCTGGAAACAGACTGGGAAGAGCTCTTTGATAGAGAGTGATACATGTTAAAAGGTTGTTTCATTGCCTCTAGATGTTTATGATACATCTCTGAGATAAACCTCAGATGTTTTCACAAAGTTCGGTGGAGAGTCCCTTTTATTACTTTATCTAGTTTCCTCTAAAATCAACGTGTTGGAATGAAAGCTTCATATTTGTTATTAATGACAATATCAGCTAAATCTGATCAAAACAGAAAATGAAACAGACAAAACTCAATTTTTCACTGTTTATCTATTTATTTTATTTTGTTTTGTTCACCTCCCTTTCTTTTGACCCTTCAGCTCTGTTCAGATCTGAAAGGCTTTGAATGACATTCCTGTAGCTGGCTTCTAGACATTATTGGCTCTTGACAAAATCCACAGTTGCAGGTCCTGAAACACATGTACTAGATTAGTACATCTGTATTAAACTAAATACACACAAGCATGGGTTTTTTTTTCTTAAGTTGACTAAACTAGTGATGCTGTCGTTGGATGGTTGTTTTACACAACAGTGTTCTCCATCTGCAAACATGTAACCAGCTCTATTACAAGGTTAGCATGCGAGCTACGGAAACCAAGGGTTAAAGGTATATTTGTTATGTAAAAGTGAGAAAACTGACGGACACAATCAAACAATGACAGACAAATGCCCAAATTCAGGTCTAAACTTCCCAGTTGGTGAAAATCTTTGCGCTTGTAAAGTTGTTGACTCTGCATGTGAACAGTCGGTGTAAACACACAGAAAACATCCACGAACCATCCTAAAACTAACCAGCATTATGTTAGAAATTTTAAATCTTTTTCCTTGTCATAAATCGGTATCTGCATATCCATAAAGAGCTAAAATAGCCTTTTAGTGATGACCTACTATGACCAGAGTCTGGATCATACACATTCAGAAGCACAACGCTACGATGATCTCACCTCAAGTTAGTTTGAATGAAATAAGTTTCATGCGAACTCCACAGTACTGGATCCAATAAACCAGCAGGAGAGCATTCAGTTAAGCGTTGAGTAGCTCAGCCAGTGGCACTGGCCTCATGTCCCTGGTAGGTTTCATCTACGTTATAAGTGCTTGACAAGCAGGG
>CM047986.1:32407333-32425898 GCA_026261665.1 Melanotaenia duboulayi | reverse complement strand
TGGTTCTCATCCAACTTCCTCAAACTCAGTTGGTTACGAACAGCTGGTTACCCTATCCCTTGGGTTCCCNTGGTTCTCATCCAACTTCCTCAAACTCAGATGGTTACGAACAGCTGGTTACCCTAAAGGTTCAGGTAACCTAATTGGTTACCTGAACCTTTGGGTACCTGAACTGTTGGGATTCTGATGCATTGATGGACTCTGCATGAGACTGATGTGGAAACAAAACATTGACTTTAATGTCTACATCTACAGGTCAATCAGTCTGGTTCCATTGAAGAACTGAATTTGTTTTGTTAGGTCTGAGATATACTTGCTGCCAGTGAAGCGTCCACATGTGTATCATGGCTGCCATGTGTTTCTAGCATTTGTTTGGCACGTAGGCCACTCGCATTGACACAAGGTAACGTGTCACATGAGCGAGCTGTAGCATTGACTTGAACACTACAGGTGCTCATACGAACAACAGCATGAACACGACAGGTCCAATGTAAACACAATGGCAAATAGTTTAGTTTAGTAGTTGCGTACCTTGTCCACTACTACCAGCATTTGTTTGATTTTTCCTGCACAGTAATAAACACATGTGCCTTAGCCATAGTTGGCTACAAATTTGAAACGTTTTGGTGGTTGATGCCCCAGAAACCAGTGACCTGTAGATTGACCTTGTCACTATTTCAAAGTGTAAGTGCTGTGTACTCCCCCTCTGCTCTGTCCTTTTTTGTATACTGCATCTGCATGCACTAACCAGTCCAGCCTATGATCCAGGTGGACACCCAGATATTTATAAGTCTGGAGAACCTCACTGTCCTCCTCCTCAGTTACCACAAGTGGGTGATGTGGCTGCCACCTCCCAAAATCTACCATCATCTCATTGGTTTTAAATGTATTGAGGATTAGTCCACTGCACCTGCACCAGTGTGTAAAGTCCAAGATGACCCTCCTGTATTCCCCATTGGAACAGCCGCTGGGTGGAGCAGGGCAGAGAACAACAGCAGAACAGCTAAGGTAAGGTAGAGTGTGTAGTGTGTATTGTTATTGTCAGGGCTTACCTAAAACATATAAATTCAGAAAGCAGGTGCTCGTGTATTTCAACTGTTGGTAAACTGCTTGGTTTCTAGGTATCTGTGGGAAAAAAAAAAAACTTTTAAACTGTTTTCTTGCAACATTCAAGGGAAAATGTAAGTATATAGATAAATAAAAAAGTAAACTAACTGATTTGACAGGGCAGATATTTAAATTGGCAGATAAAAACTAAAATTTGTTTCATACTTTCTGTTGCAGGATGGCTACTTTTTCCAGAAATATCATATCAGGCGATAAAGACCTCATTCCTGAAAACAGATAACTAAATTCTCCCTATCAGCAGCAATGTTTTTCTCATTTATTTGTGTTCGCAGAAGGAATAGCCTCACAGCTGGTACAGCAGAGCAAAGAGAACTTCAGAGCAGGGTTCAGGCTCCTCAGGAGTCCATTATGCCCAGCAGAGACATGTTGTCATGATGCTTGAGTGAGACTGGCAACTAAAGTAGTGAGCCAGTTGCAGGGAAGCATCATCCCATGACAACTCAGAGACAGGATGACTGATGGCTTCTGGGTGGCTGAGGACAGAGGGAGGGGCCGCTGATACAACCTTTGGTTTGTTTTCTCTAAACTTGACTGACAAGTGATGGTGACATCAGTGCGGCTCACTTAAAAATTCTCAGCTAGTAGAAGTAAAGGTTTACATTAGATTATTACACACAGATTCACACAGTTTTCAGTTCACCAGGTCCACTTCCCAACATTTTTCCAGTCCAGCTGCACAAAAGAACATTTCCAGCTTCCTATAAACCACAGATATGTGTTTCTGAATGAAACAAACAAAAAAAGGTTCCTCATACTGAAGATTTACCTGGAACAAACAAGGTTCCAGACATCAGTCTGAAACAGGACTCACTGCATACTCCCATCACACTGGATCTTCCGTGATGCTTTCTCTTACTCCTCATCACCAATGGTAATTTAAAGCTTGGTCTGGGGCAGTCAGGCCCATCCCTAAAATGTCTTTGGCCAGCTCAATCTGATAAATAAAGTTGAGTTGAACACTGTCAAAACAGGTAAGTCTGTATTGTCTGTATGACAACAGATGTAGGTGTTCAATAGAGTCAGTGTAATACACATGGACAAAAAGTGTGAAGAATATGGGAGGACAGGGATGGTTGGGTTTAAGGACTTGGTTGGTAAACCTCTGTTAGACTTTTAAAAAAATCAAAACTTAAGTTGCTACAAAAACAGCTGAACTTGTGTTGATAGGTTCATTAATAGTCTTTTTACATGTTTTCTCTGTAATAAAAGTAATGCTTACATCCTTTCTGTCCTCTGGGACTTTCTGAGTTTGTAATACCAATTTGTTCCTTTTCAAAGTTAACCCTCTAAGCGGCAAAGTAAAAAATTTGCGACAAGCACCAAGCTCTGTCCAGAAAGGGAACTTAAACCTGTTACCACTTTTCCCTGCTAAATGGCAGACATGTGAATCAGCCGTTTAAGTATGCCTTAAAAAACAGATTAACTCTGGCACCTAAAGGGTCAGTATGTCATACAATATTCTTTAACATCTCTAGGGTTTGCTTGTGACTTTGGAAATAGCTCAAAGATTTAATCTAGAGTTTCCAGACCAAGAATCCCACTATTTCACACACTGATTCTGACCAAAGTTAACAATAAACCTGATGGATGGTGCGATTAGTGATAATGATCAGCCATCCCACATTAAGTCCTATATTGTCTTGCCCCCCTCCCCCCTGAAAAATTCCTGGATATGCCACTACTCTTCACCCTTTGTTTTTTTGGGGGTTTTTTTTTGGGTATAATTTTTTTACTGAAGAAATGTATGAACATCCTGTCAGGGCTCTGTCATCAGACAACATTAAAGTGGATGCTTACATGATAGATATTCCAACTCAAACTGGGTTCTACATTTGGAGCAACTTTTGGACTACAAAAGGTTCTTTTATGTAAAATTCTTACTATGGTGAAAATCTGTTTATATCTTACCGTGCATGAATCTGCTTATCTTCTAAACGTAAAAAAGCATCCTGATAGTTGTTTGTTTATATGTAGCACAAACGTGGATTAAATTACACACAAGACAAAACCACATGACCATAGAAATAATTAACTCAAATGAGGTTTTCCTGTCCATTACAAAGAAAACTTAAAACCCAGTTTTCAGCTCAGATCGCAGGAACTTTAATACCAGAAAGGAATATTTAATTTTCCTTTTTCATGTTGTGTATTATGATGACACATGTAGATGTAGATTGAGAACCGCCTCCATCAGGACTTCTTCCTACTCGGACATCAGAGTTTCAGCTCCTGTCTTTGTTGTTCTGACACAGGGGCCACTGGGCCCACTGGTTCTGAAGCATGTTAAATCACAAACATTAAGAGGAATGAGTAAAGTAATCCTAAGAATGAGTAAAGTAGTCCTAGGAATGAGTATAGTAGTCCTAGGAATGAGTTATCGTAGGAATGAGTAAAGTAGACCTAGGAATGAGTACAGATCTCCTATGAATGAGTAAAGTAATCATAGGAATGAGTAAAGTATTTGTAGGCATGAGTAATCCTACGACTGAGTGGTGATGAGGAACTGTGCTACAGTAGAAGGTAAACAGTGAACCTGAGCAAACCTGTTTTGTACTGTAGTATCTCATGCTGCCCCCTATAAACGGGGACCTGTGGTGAAGAGGTTAAAACACTTTTAGTAAACACAGAGTAAAAGTGTAAATGGTGTTTTGAAGAGACTCTGAGATGATGAATAATTTCTGCGTGTGAAAGCATGACAGGAAACAGGAAGTTGCACGGCAGACAGGAAGTCCATAGGAAAAACATTTTATTGAAAAACATCTTCAGTTTGTAACAGACTGGTGGAATGTGTGTCATTAACCCTCACATTTAACTTAACTTTAATGTCTAAATTTTGAAACTATTTTCTCACAGCCTGGCCTTCTTATACTGCGAGGACTGGGGAAAGGAGGGCGAGGTCTGCCCGGTGATCATATAATGACTAAAGAAAACTAGGGTAAGAAAACCAGGACAAACGATGCAAATATAATACTGTTACTTACAAACTGGACTGAAATAAAGTCATTAACAGAGCATAAAAGAAAAAAAAACTAATTTAATAAATATTTATGGTACACACTTATGGCACAAATATGCAGCAGTCGGTTTGGCAACTTTTTTCTTTTTTTCTTTTAAACCCAAATTACCATGGAAACAGTGCAAAATGGGAGGGACTGGGGGGGCATGGACTTTTTGTTGAGCGCTAGCTAAAATACATAGCAAAAAATTCAAATTTCATACAAAACATCTTTGAGAGTTTATAAAAAACATTTTTTATTGTGTTCTGGGCAATATGTACATAAGCTATTTACCAAAAAAGGAGTATGCTCTGCTTTACTGAAGTGTGTTCCATATTATCAGCAAGAGCTTGTTTTTTTTGTTTTGTTTTTTTATTTTCTTTCCCATTTACTTTCCTACAAAGGTGAATAAGGCTATTGTAACAACCCAGGATCCATAAACAATACAAACATGAATGTATTTACAGTTTCTTACCTACAGAAGTACGGTGCAAAATTACTGAGTCAAGTGACCAAGGGCTGACCATACGAGCAAGGCATTTTACAGTAGCCTGAGGTGCTTCTCCTAGCCTGTGTGCTAAGACTCTCACAGCATCGCTACAACATTTCAGAGCAGGTCAGTCCAATCCGGCTCAGCGTTGAGAGAGCTTTAACAAAGCAGCAGCTAAGAAAAGGACGCCAGATTCAAAGAAACTAATCAGATTGTCATATTCTGCCGCAGTCAGACAGCAACTAAAAAAACATTGTCTTTTTCATTTTCCTGTTGAGCTGTTACATTTGCTTTTTTTCACAGTTTACCCCTTTACTACGGCACAGTCAAAACAGAAAGGTTCAGATATTAGCAGAAATAATGCAGGAATAAAAGCTATCAGCAGACTGGTGTGAAATACTTTGCTAGGTTTGTGGTTGGTTTGTTGTTACATCTTTCAGTGGTTAAGAACACTTTCCATAGGTTTTTTTTTCTTCTCATAATTGATTAAAAAAATAAATAAGAATTGCATATTTGCAGATTTTGTAGCCTCTCAGAGGCACAAACCTCAGATCATACAAGGCTTGGCTTTTCGGTGAAATTTGATGTTCTGTATGAATCAATGACGATGTCAACAATGGGCTGATAGATGCTTTGGGTGAGGCCTAAGTCACAAGTCCTAAGCCAATGGTGAAGGTGAAGTCACGTAAACGTGCACACACACACACTCACACACACAAACTAACACACGTGCACATAAAACATGGATGGCATTTTTAAGAAAACTGTGTTTTCATGTGACTTTTCCTTTGGGAGATGCTCTGCTGGGGGGGGTCACATAGGCAATCTGAACTGGTATACACCTATGAAAACTGGGTCATCAAGCTCTGCTGCAGCCAGAGTTCGGGTCTGGACCCGTCCTCCATCCCAGGACTCAGCTTTTAATCTGACACAGCTTGTAAAACAACCAGACCAAACCAGTCCAGAGATATTAGATAATCAGGTATATAGATTGCATAATGTGCACTTTTACTATTATATATTAACATTACTCCTCGTCATCCTCCTCCTCCATACTGTCTGAAAACACCTGTGCTCTATGTGTCTATCATAAATAGATTTTTGCTTATCTTATTTTTTTCTTTTTATCTTTTAATGTCCTTTTTAAATTTACATCTATTTAGTAAAAAAGTAAAAAAAAAGAAAAAGAAACAGGAAGGAAATGCTGATGGAGACTAGGAAACGGTGACAACGAAAGGAGGCGTCCCTGTGCTTTAAAAAAACAACAACAAAGAAAACAGGATAGGAGAGCACCGGTCATGCTGATTTTTGGCCCTTAGGGTACCCTAATCATCACTCATCCCTGGACCCCTGTGGGTTAACATTACAGTACCTAGATCAGTTTCAACCAGCTCTGCTATTAACAACTTCATCCTGGGCTTCTTCTTCACCTGATGTGAAAAAAAATCATCAGCGATAAGGCGAACTGAGCCTCTCACGGCCCCTAATCTGGGCTCTAGAGGAGGGCCCTCACCGCTCTGACAGGAAACGGCTTCTCTCCATCTTCAGAGATCACTTTGTCTCTCTGTGGACTGCTGAGAAGAATGAAGATACCACACAACAAAAGTAAAAGGGGGGTTGGGTAAAAGTGCTGCACTATGTACTGTGAGAAAGAACACCACCCACTCTCCTTGTCCACCTGGACATACCTGCTCTTTCTGAGGAGACAGCGTTGGAGTTATTTAACAATCCATCTGAACCTGAACTAGACCAGAAGATATGAATAGAAATATGAAGTATGGACAGGAAATGATTCTCTAAAAACTTTAAAGTAACATCTGAGAGAAGTGATGATGCATCTGAGGATGAAGAGAAATGATCTGATCAACACTTAGAAGCCCAAACACTTCCTGTTGCCCAGCGTGACTCTTTGTGTGTGTGATGGTGAACATATGGGTGGAAAGGTGATGGTGGTCTTTGTTAGTCCTCAGGAAAAGTCCCAGAGACGATCAGTGCAACAATCTCTCTGCTTCTTCCGCCTTTAGCTGGTAAATCCACCGTCTCACTCAGCAGTCGGTAGAGGGCGGCCATGTTGTCACGAACTGCCCAGATCCAGCTTCCACCGGCTTCATTGTTCCTTTAGTGTCTCTCTTCCTTCTTAATTTCAAGCAGTAGTCTCTCTTAAGGTGAAGCCAGCAAGAAGCTTTCTGCTCTGTCTGAATCCTTCAAATTCATTAATCTGTTCATCCCAAAGGAAAAGTCCCCCCTTTGTCACACAACGCTGGCTGCAGTGCACAAAATAAACCAGGGAGCAACAGCGGGGAAAGAAGAGGCTGTCCTCTCTACTTCCCAGAGAGCAGCAGCGGTGACAGCTGCAGCCTTTTCTCCAGCCCTCTGCTCGTCCAGTCTGCGTGGACAGAAACCGAACCACAACTACAAGGCATCAGCAAACCTTCGAGAGCGGCAAGAATATAGTGACTAAACATCAGAGGAAAGAAGGGAGTGGGGGGGGTGTCAACAGAGCGAGACAGAGAGAGAAAGAGCGAGCGAGTAA
The DNA here is from genome assembly GCA_026261665.1 of Melanotaenia duboulayi. Taxonomy (NCBI): domain Eukaryota; kingdom Metazoa; phylum Chordata; class Actinopteri; order Atheriniformes; family Melanotaeniidae; genus Melanotaenia; species Melanotaenia duboulayi. The sequence goes on along the minus strand of CM047986.1, from coordinate 32,418,751 downwards.
GCTGCTGGGGACACGTTCCCAAGCTAAACTTCACTCTGCTCGAGGATGGATCCAGTTCCTGCATGTCAGCGCTCCGTCTCAGACTTTGTAGTAGATGTTGGCCGGGCTCTGAGGAGGCATCTCCTGGACTATGTAGACCGGGTGTCCGTAGTCACCGCTCACCTTTTCGTAATGAGGGCAGAAGACGCTGTCAGCAGTCCTGAGTGGGATAATGATGTCACTGGGCTCCGAGCCGTTGTTGTTGCCGCCGCCGCCGCTCCGTTTGGGTGTGGCCAGGGTGCTCAGAGACAACGTGGTTGCATGCTGTGGAGAGTGCTTACGATGCCGTCGTCTATACTTCAGCAGCAGCAGAACCAGCATGATGATGATGATGATAAAGATGACACTGCCTGAGGCAATGCCGACAAAGATGGCCACTTCAGAGCCGATGACGCTGGAGGACTTCCCGCCATTTCCGCCATTTTCACTGCTTTCTCGAGGAGCTAGACCTGGAAGAGAAAAACAGAGAAGTTGCCTATCAGTACGACATGGACTATTAGAGCAGAAGCCACTGGACCTGTACCCGCCCATCAGACTGGTAGAGCTGGACTCATTACTAATGTGTCCAGCTCAGAACAGGATGGTTTGGTTCGGGAAACCCTGATCTCTGTTGTGTTTCCACAGCCAGCCATCCCTAGCAGTCAGGCTACCAGATGGATAGTGATAGATGCATCAGCTACATCAGTGGTCCCCAACCTGACGATCTTGACCCCCGCAAGGGGTCTCAAAGAGCACAGGGGGTCCATGAGGTTTGGACTGTACCAATCCTGTGTGAATGATTAAATGAAGTCCACACAGAGCCAAGTTGAATTTCATTTTAAGTTGTTTTTTGTTGTTTTTTTTTTGTTTGTTTATTTGTTTTTTAATCTTCTGGATGTTTTGACATGGAACCAGTGTTTTGGAGCCTGAAAACTTTAGAAACCAGGTCCCAAAATAAATAAATGGGGATCATCAAAATCTTCTATAAAACAATATACTAAAACATGAATTGTTAAACAGAAAAAAATGCTTATTAGGCCACACCTTGTGGATAAAATCAGTTCAGTCCCACCCCGTACCGTCCCATACCGACCCGTACCCTACCAACCCGTCCTGTAATGGCCTGTCCCATACCAGCCTGTCCTGTACCAACCTATGCTGTACAAACCCATCCCGTGCCAACTTGTACCAACCTCTACCCTATTGACCCCTCCCCCATAGACCCATCCTGTACCAACCTGTCCCAAACCCACCTGTCCAGTACCGCCTGGTACCGTACTGACCCACCTGGTACACTGGTGGAAAGTGGTACACATGATTTAAGGTAGTACAAAGGAAAGAATTCCAGTCTTTCCTTGCATTCCCTGTCTGTCATTGTCTTTTAGTTCTGACTTAATAAAAGCTTAAAACAGATCAGTAGACCAGCAGCTGAAGCCCGTCTGCAGGAAACAGTCCCACTGAATCTGAGGATTTTAACATTCAGTCAGTGAATCAACCTTGAATCGGGGGCGAGCACTGTCTGATGGGAGGTACAAGGGCTAAAGGGATGCAGGCAAATGGCACTTAGATAAATTACATTATGAAAGACATAAAAAGTAACTTAATTTTCTGGCTAACAGCCCCTGAGGGGAGAAAAAAAAAGAAATATTTGATATCATTGTGACACATCAATTATGGAAGCCAAGCTGTGCACTGACTCCCAGCAATGGACACTCTGGTTCTGATCCAAAACTTCAGGGTGGGTGTGTTCTGTTCTTCCCAGGATGCGAATGTGTTCTCTGAGCAGCAAGGATTACTCCCTGTCTGCCACTGCTTTCCCTGAGGGCCTAAAAGAGCTTTCGCTGCGGTAGGAAGAGGGCTGGATATGAAATGGCTGCCCAAAGCAAGGACCCTCTGTTGGTTTACAAGAGGATTATGCTGACACTCAGATGCTCCACTCATGGCACTCACAGGTCCATGTGCTTCGTTAGCAGCTGGGATGCAAGAACGAGACAAAAAAACCATCCTGAGAAAAAACAGGCGGTGAAGAGCTGCCAGCAGGGTGGGATGGTGATGATGGGGGTTAACGCTGGACAGAAAATGTTAACAAGGTCACACTCTTAACGAACAGGGATACATGACAAGACCTGGAGAATGGTTTGTGTAGGTCATATTCTTTCTTTTTCTCTAAATATGACAAACATTTTAACTGCAGTCGGAGAGATAAACAAACAAATGTGTTTCTGAGTCAGGGAAAGCTTAAAAAGATGTCAGACAGAGACGGGATCGTTTTCCTAAAATGACACTTAAGTGGTGGTTAAAACTGGATTGAGACCAGCCTGGAGACTCCTTAGAAGTCCTTGAAGAGCCAGAGATACTGATCAATTTTATGGACAACATTCAATTACTGGCTGATGAATCACTGACCTTTCTTTCCCTCACACACACACACACACACACACACACACACAAAAAAAAAAAACGATGTGCTCGTAACTGGCTGAAACGTTGTGAGACCAAATGCAAAATACTTGTAATAAATCTTCCTTTCCATTCACCCAGCCCCTGGAGGCTGTGAAGAGGTGATCTTACCTGGTTTCTGCAGGGAATCGTTGGGGTTGTAGCTATCCTTATCTGTGTGTTTGGGGGGGTAGGGTACTCTGGTGGGGTTGTCTTTGGGTGAAATCGGGTCTGAGGGACCTAAAAAACAGAGATAGAGAGGGAAACAGGTAAAGGTTTGCTTTATGTGTTTAAATCATGATCATCTTTCAGGTTAAACTATTCATATTTGTTTTTTCTATGAAATCTGGACCCAGTGAGGGTGGGGGTGGGGTGGGGGAGCAGCATAGTCAGCATATTTGACTTTAAGGCAAATATTAACAAGAGAAAGATCAAATCAATACCTGTCGGTTACAAGAAGCAGTGAATCAGAGCCTATGTAGTAAAAAGAATTGTCTCATTTGTAATGTGCATTTTACACAAACAGGCTCGTTTTCAGGCACCACCCTTAGTACTGGGATACAACCCTAGTTTCAGTACATAGGGCTTTGGGTAGATTACCGTTTCCATGGAAACACTGGACATGTTTGCTTCTAAGCATCCTATGATCTTATTTGGGAACACGTGCCATGATTTTCACTATTATCTGTTCAGTCTGCTCACAACCACAACTCAGTGATCCAGTACTCACTTTGTCCCACTTTCATCGTGATCTTCATAAACTTGGTCTTACAGACTCCTCCCTCCTGGTTGTCGATGCCCTCCATGGTGCCATTAGATGTAGCTGCAGAGCGAAACAGAGAGAAGCAGCAGGTCAGAATCAGACAGGAAATATGATCGAGCTGAAACATGTTCTCTGTTAACAAATAAACAAGGAAGGACATGACTCATTCCCTCTTTAATAAAAGGCCAATTTTCCTGTTCATCACCTCAAATGTTCCTCTCTGGTGAAATATTTCAAATCCCTCAAGTCAATTAGCATGAGTAATTGTAAATGTAATACCTTTAACTGTGCTGATGGGCCTCATGAAGGAGGCAGTTAAGGGAAGTGATGAGCGAACTAAGAGAGGAGGATGGCCATGACAGCAACCATCCTGGGAAGTCCCAGGACGTGCAGAGGTTTATTACATCTGAGCACTAACAACACCCCAGGGAGCACCGGCCCGTTATTAAAAAGCACATTATAGGAGTTTAACATCCTAAACAAGTCAAATCTGAACTAAACTAGCTGCTTTCAACAGGCTTAACGAAGAAGAGCTGAAAGAAAACAGGCTTAACAAAGACAGGCTGAAAGAAGACAGGTGGTAACACAACCCTGCAGTGGTTAGGGTTAGGACTAACCCGAAGCCCCCAGCCTCTCCCAAACACAGGGGACACCATGAAATTGCTGCTCCACCTTTGTAATTTTAAGCTACCTCTAGTGGTGACCGGACACAAGTGCATTTAACCTGAATGATGGGACAAGGAGCAGGCCTGCGGGGGGGAGGGTTCTGGGTGGGGGCAGTAGGACTTGTGGTCTATCAGGTCAGTAACACAGAGGCTAACAAGCTGCCAGGGCTTAGCGGCTTGGCCTCCTGCCAGCTCTCAGGCGCCCGCATTCATATCAACCCCCGTCCATCCATCCACCCCCACCCTCTGCTTCTTTATCTCCTTGTTTCACCGTCATCATCCAGTTCCCACCTCTTCTGGCCTTCACCTTATTCCCTGCCATGCACCCAAACTCGCCTTCCTTCAGATGCAGAAGAATTTAAAAACAGGAGTTTCAGTAGCATCCAGACTGAAGCAGAATAAATGTGCTCTACTTTCTCCTCCTCCTCCCTGTTGCTCCTTTTCTCCCTCTTCCTTTCCCTCCCTCCCAAACACCAATCATTTTGATCTGAATCCTCTCGTTTCAATAAGACAGTGATGGGAGCGGACACAAAGCACATGTTAACAAGGACTCACTCCTCCCCCATCTCCCCTTCATTCTCCCCCCATCTCCTTCTCCAGCTGAACTATGTGAAGACCAAAAGCACATTACAGACAAAGCAGCTTAAAAGCTTGTCTTCCTGTTCCCCTATGTGTATACGTGTGTGCACACCTGTGCTTGCACTAATTTCATAACCTGTTATCAGAAGAATGGTCTACTTAACCCTTAAAACTACGCTACATCTCCAGCACCCCCGAGCACTATCTCTTATATCATCAACTGTTTTTTAGGAGCGGTGGTGTGAAGCTCTGTGGGGTAAACTGTGATGGATAGCTACCCTTTTGCTGATCTACAGACGTTTTCCAGGCATTTCTATCCCGTCCAGGAGGTTTACAATCCAGCCACTAAATGTAGTTTTATTCAGAGACTCTATCTGGTAAATCCACAATGATCCATGATAACAGCTTTATTTATCACATTTCACCATAAAAACATCACCATCACTACTAAGTTCCTAAGAGACCTCTATTTAGACCTGGACATGATGATGAAGCCACTTCCTGTCAAACTTTCCATGAATCAGAGCTTAAACTGAGCGCTAATGTCCAACCAGGAGCAGCCAAAGTTCAAAAGGTGAGCTAAATACAACAAAAATAATGGCTGCAATAAAGCCAAGAAGACGCATTAGATGCACGGTGGCACCAAAACCAGCTGAGTTGGAGTTGTTTTGTGAACATAGAAGGTAAATAAAAGTGGTTGGCTTATATGGTGCTATATCTGATGACGCATTAATTTTACTGTTCTGAAAAAAATAGTCTGGATGTTGACGGGGATTAAAAGGTTTCAGCTTCTACATGCAGTTTTATGTTTAAAAATATAGTTTTTATATCAAGTTTTAAAGATTAAAACATCTTGCTGAGGTTTATTTGGTTGTAGTTCAAGGAATTAATTTATTCTTCAAACCTCAGAATATGTCTTCATCTGTCAAACATTTTACCTGATCTCCTCTCTGCCACCGTTTAACACACCATCAGAAAACATCAGCCATCAAACACGAATCATTTCTTAACAGGCTGCAACATTTCTCCCACAACAGAAGTCAGTTCTGGAGGACAATCAAACCTTTTTTTAAACTTTAAACTCCTTTTCCTCCCCCCTTTTAAAGACAGAGTAAAACACACCGTGTGTACCAGGCTGCAGTCCACGAAGGCCTGACTGGGATTTAAACAGAATGTGATTGTTGAATCAGCTCAGGCTGAATGTTTGGCCCTCCTCAGCCCAGTCAGAGCAGGCCAAGCTGAACTGGTGACAGACTAGCTGGCTACACTTAACCAGTTAATCCAAACGGCTGGGGGTGGGAGGCGGGAACATAGTTTACAGGAGGAGGGGGGTTGACGTGGTTCTTACAAGACCTTCACAAATGGATTTAGTTACAAAGAAGAAAAGAGCAGATAAACTCAGAGGACAGAGTCTGTTTTCTACTTTCTTACTGCTTTTAGCAACAAAATAGATCCCCCCCAACACACACACACACACACACACACCTCAGTCTGTTTTCGTTTTCTTTTTTTTATTAAATAAACGGAGGAGAAGATGTTCAGCTGCGACACCGACCACAAACTCGCGACTCTTGACCAGAAAGCCTCTTTTCATTGTCATGCCTCTATTCCCACTTCATGATCGCTAGATGAATCTTTAGTTTACGGACTTGAGGATTTTCTTCCAGATTTTTCTCTGTGTTGGTTTTTATTTAAAAGCTCAGAATGTGGAGCCTGAAAAACTCTCAAAGCTGCTACTGCCACATTTTCCTGGTATAATTAAAAGATAATGCACTGCCTAAAGACAACGCTGGGCCACTCATAAATACTGGAACAGCGCAAAGGCAAAGCAAAAACAGCCTAAAGATGAGAGCGAGGGAAAAGACAGAAAGAGGATGTATTCAGGAAGAAGAGAGACAAAGCTAGCTATGATCTAAACGCTGAGGATAATTGCCATCCGTCTGGTTGCTGTGGAGCATGAGGACATCATCACAGTGCAGGGGTTGCAGGCTGGTTAATACCCATCACAACCGTGTGGCCTAATCAGCCATGGCAGGCGGTGCCTTCAGCCCCTTTTTGGGACCCCTGTGACCTTTTGAAACAGGGCCAGAACAAAGCTGGGTCACTACCAATACCAAAGCTGCCAGATCACCACCAGTGTGTAAAAACAAACCATTTAACTCTGTTTTCTGAGTGAAGAGCAGCAGTTTAACAGCGATCTACCTGCTTTTAGCGTCTCAGATACACTAAAACCGACTGAGCCAAGCAATCAGTCTGACAACACGGCAGGAACGTAACCATCTTCTGGAAGAAATAAACTGATAACTGATCAGACAAAACGCTAAAAGCACCTTTTAAATTCCACAGCAAATAATAGGATGAGTTTTCAATTTCGTCCTGGATAAGGCTCAGCAGAGATATGATAAAATGTCTCTCATCCTTCTCCCCTCACCGGTTCTCTTCTTCTATCTGCCCCCACTAATTTTTCTGCACACTTCCTTCCTAGTTAGCTCCCTTTCTTTATTCCCAAATCCTCTCACCCCATGCCACCCTTTCTCCCTGCACAGTCTCCCTCGTTAGCTCTCTTTCGTCACTCTTCTGCTCCCTTTCCCTCCTTATTCATCTCTCTCCCAGGATCTTCAACTCACGTAATCATCACACTGGCTGGATTCTCAGCTGCAGGCCACACTGTCGTAACCAATCACATCAACTCATTTCAGCTACAGCAGCACCGTAGAAACAGGCAACAAGCCCACAGCTGCACCAACAGTAACACGTCTGCATGGACAGCAACACGTCTGCATGGACAGCAACACGTCTGCATGGACAGTAACACGTCTGCATGGACAGTAACACGTCCGCATGGACAGTAACACGTCTGCATGGACAGCAACACGTCTGCATGGACAGTAACACGTCTGCATGGACAGTAACACGTCTGCATGGACAGTAACACGTCTGCATGGACAGCAACACGTCTGCATGGACAGTAACACGTCTGCATGGACAGTAACACGTCTGCATGGACAGTAACACGTCTGCATGGACAGCAACACGTCTGCATGGACAGTAACACGTCTGCATGGACAGTAACACGTCTGCATGGACAGTAACACGTCTGCATGGACAGCAACACGTCTGCATGGACAGTAACACGTCTGCATGGACAGTAACACGTCTGCATGGACAGTAACACGTCTGCATGGACAGCAACACGTCTGCATGGACAGTAACACGTCTGCATGGACAGTAACACGTCTGCATGGACAGTAACACGTCTGCATGGACAGCAACACGTCTGCATGGACAGTAACACGTCTGCATGGACAGTAACACGTCTGCATGGACAGTAACACGTCTGCATGGACAGCAACACGTCTGCATGGACAGTAACACGTCTGCATGGACAGTAACACGTCTGCATGGACAGTAACACGTCTGCATGGACAGCAACACGTCTGCATGGACAGTAACACGTCTGCATGGACAGTAACACGTCTGCATGGACAGTAACACGTCTGCATGGACAGCAACACGTCTGCATGGACAGTAACACGTCTGCATGGACAGTAACACGTCTGCATGGACAGTAACACGTCTGCATGGACAGCAACACGTCTGCATGGACAGTAACACGTCTGCATGGACAGTAACACGTCTGCATGGACAGTAACACGTCTGCATGGACAGCAACACGTCTGCATGGACAGTAACACGTCTGCATGGACAGTAACACGTCTGCATGGACAGTAACACGTCTGCATGGACAGCAACACGTCTGCATGGACAGTAACACGTCTGCATGGACAGTAACACGTCTGCATGGACAGTAACACGTCTGCATGGACAGCAACACGTCTGCATGGACAGTAACACGTCTGCATGGACAGTAACACGTCTGCATGGACAGTAACACGTCTGCATGGACAGCAACACGTCTGCATGGACAGTAACACGTCTGCATGGACAGTAACACGTCTGCATGGACAGTAACACGTCTGCATGGACAGCAACACGTCTGCATGGACAGTAACACGTCTGCATGGACAGTAACACGTCTGCATGGACAGTAACACGTCTGCATGGACAGCAACACGTCTGCATGGACAGTAACACGTCTGCATGGACAGTAACACGTCTGCATGGACAGTAACACGTCTGCATGGACAGCAACACGTCTGCATGGACAGTAACACGTCTGCATGGACAGTAACACGTCTGCATGGACAGTAACACGTCTGCATGGACAGCAACACGTCTGCATGGACAGTAACACGTCTGCATGGACAGTAACACGTCTGCATGGACAGTAACACGTCTGCATGGACAGCAACACGTCTGCATGGACAGTAACACGTCTGCATGGACAGTAACACGTCTGCATGGACAGTAACACGTCTGCATGGACAGCAACACGTCTGCATGGACAGTAACACGTCTGCATGGACAGTAACACGTCTGCATGGACAGTAACACGTCTGCATGGACAGCAACACGTCTGCATGGACAGTAACACGTCTGCATGGACAGTAACACGTCTGCATGGACAGTAACACGTCTGCATGGACAGCAACACGTCTGCATGGACAGTAACACGTCTGCATGGACAGTAACACGTCTGCATGGACAGTAACACGTCTGCATGGACAGCAACACGTCTGCATGGACAGTAACACGTCTGCATGGACAGTAACACGTCTGCATGGACAGTAACACGTCTGCATGGACAGCAACACGTCTGCATGGACAGTAACACGTCTGCATGGACAGTAACACGTCTGCATGGACAGTAACACGTCTGCATGGACAGCAACACGTCTGCATGGACAGTAACACGTCTGCATGGACAGTAACACGTCTGCATGGACAGTAACACGTCTGCATGGACAGCAACACGTCTGCATGGACAGTAACACGTCTGCATGGACAGTAACACGTCTGCATGGACAGTAACACGTCTGCATGGACAGCAACACGTCTGCATGGACAGTAACACGTCTGCATGGACAGTAACACGTCCGCATGGACAGTAACACGTCTGCATGGACAGTAACATGTCTGCATGGACAGTAACACGTTAGCATGGACATTAACACATCACCGTGGACAGTAAGACACCACCGTGGACAGTAACTTGTCAGCGTGGACATTAACACAGAGCAGACAGCATTAACACGGTAACATGAACGCACATGGTTGAGACTGATTAAAAGAGGACAAGAAGAACCAGATCCTCACTGGGAATGTTTCTGTCTTTCCACTGATTCTCCAGAGCCGGACGGGGAATGTTCAGGTGTGAGAAGGTGGAGAAGCTTAATCCAGCCCTGAGACACACTCAAACACTGCAGAGCAAAAAACACCTACACCTGCTCACCTGTGCTTCTTATTTATTTGTTTTCTTTCTGTCTTTGTGCTTCACTCATGTTGTTTACTGGTATAAAGTCCACCAGTTGGGCCAATTAGGGCTGCAGAACTGGGACCAAAGCTGACCCAGAAAAACACAATTATTAGCTCAAAGTGACATATGCAGTTTCCTCTCTTCAGGCTACACAGCAGTGAGATGGCAGCAGTAAGTGGGGGAGGAAGGGTGGCGGGATGATGTCTGTGAAGGGTGATCTGTAAAAAATGAAAATTTTCCTGACTGAGATCCAAATTAAAGATGCCCACCAATCTTCTGGTCTTTTGCTCCTGCTCATTTTCTCACCAGATGGATTAAGTTTTTTTTTTTAAATCAGAAGGCAGTCAGAAACAAAATCCAGAGCCAGATGTGTACAGGTGTGTGCGGGGGTGTGTGTGGTACCAGTCCACCTCCCCACCTCTGTCCTCATGCAACATCAACCCACTCATATCTGCTGACCACACACACCCAGAGATGTGCACACACTCAGCCACGTTCTTTATTAACCTGAACCTGCTTCCTACACTCTCATCCTCCACCAGGTCATCAACACGCACGCACCATGTAACGGTCTGTTCAGCTTCTACTGCTGGTGTTGATCAGAAATAAACTAACCAGCTTATCTGGATCTACGAACTGAAACAGTAGCTTGTAGAATCGTCTATGCAGGAGTTGGTTAAAATCGGTTGGAGCAGAAGCACCAGTCCTGTGTCTGACTCTGTCTTCTCCTTCTTCTACCTCGTCAGAAACATGGCTTCCCACTGTGACGGTTCACAGATGGTCGAGGCAGAGTTTCACAGATGGTCCTTTCAGCACCACACAGATGGTTCAGTCCACCTCCCATGTTTCAAACCGGGGGGCCGTCATAAAGCTCCATCAAAGCTTCCTCTAAGGAAGGCATTAGCACTCAGCTACACCTGCACCGTGGACTATCAGCTGATCTACCAGAAATTACGGAGGCTCAGCGTAACTTCCTGTCGGAGCTGGAGAGCTGTACACTGATAATCTGGTTTTTATTTGTACTTACAGATGATATAGTAATCCTTCCCCTTGAAGAACTCCAGTCCCCATAGGTTTGGACTGAACTCCTGAAACTTCAGCGTGAACTTGACGTCCTGGTCTGGCTTCACACAGTTGAGCAGCGGCGTGTCAGCCTTGGTGATGGTGCAGCTCTCCAGCTGCTCCTTGGGGACCATGTACACTTTGTAATACTCCACTCCGTCGCCCACACCACCATCCACACGAGGACACACAATGTCCAACTTATCCCCGATCTGGGGGTACAACACCACGCCCTGGCCTGGCACGAACCTGGAAGGAGATGCAGAAACAGAGAAGAAGACATCATCACATCTGATGACGAGTCATTCATTAAGCAGCCTGGATCAGACTGTTTTCCTCTCCATGCTGCAAAATACAGAGATTCATTATTTATGTGGTAATTACTGACTGTGTCCATTAATTTTAGATGATGAAATGACGGCAGAATGTGTCTGTCTGTGTGGCGCAAAGTGACCTCCTTATCTGAAAATGAAATTATGTAGCAATAGAGAAATGAGACAGTTAACCTAGTAAAT
>CM047986.1:32353488-32364379 GCA_026261665.1 Melanotaenia duboulayi | reverse complement strand
CTAGTTTTATCTTGGTGTACACCCATTAATTAATTAAATATCATCAAATTATAAACCATCGACCATTAAACATTAAAGTCATTTCCATGTACATACAAAAATGCAAATAAAATTCAAAGAGTGTTGAATCATTTGAAATCAAAATTGCATTGACAGAAATACTAATAAAACCAAAAGTAAATTTAAAATACATGCTAGGTCAACATAGCTTTTTTTTAAAAAAAACCCCTGGCCTAACAATGAACATAACTTATTCARCGTAAAGCTAATGTAGTATAATGCTACATTACCATCATGCTAGTGRGCCAAGGCACAARCATGCTAATGCTGACAGCATGTAGCAGACAAAACAGACTCATCAATCCTCTTAAAAATCTGTCCCATAGATATTTAACAGTATTTGAGACATAAAATTAAATTGAGCCCACAAAAGCAGATTCCAGGTCGGCTCCAAGTGGAACTAGACCACTCTTCTGTCAATTTATGGTATATCCCAAAAGAATTTATTATGTAAATGTGGAACTAACTGTTCAAGGTCGGACACAAAAATAGCAACATCATCTGTGTAGAGTGATATCTTATGGTCTACTGCACCTTTAGAAATGTGCCTGATCAATGGGTTTCTATGATGCTAACTGCCAGCGGCTCCATGGCGAGTGGAAACAACAATGGTGACAGAGGACGAGTGCCTCTTTCAAGTAAATTAGGTAATGGGTTAATGACCTTTCCTGATTAGTGACAACCAAAGCAGGGGGATTAAGATGTGCCAGTCAGACCCACAAAATAAAAGGGTCACCCAGGCCAAACCTATCCAATACTTTAAACCGATGGCCCCACTCCACCTGATCAAAAGCGTTTTCAGTTTACAAACACAAACTAGCATGTTTTGAATCCTTTGAATCAAACTTATAATACATAATATCACGCACCCTTCTAGTATTAAAAAAATAATATCTATTTGGAATGAACTCTGTCTGATCCATATGTACAAAGTTCAATACTTTTATTTAATTTATTAGCCAATATTTTAGTAGAAATGTTACAGTCTAAGTTAAGCATAAAATGTGGATGATATGATACAGGATTAGTTGGATCCCTCTCAGGTTTTAGTTTAAGTGTAATATCTGCCCTATATCCATTTGAAGGTAAAGTTTTTAGGTTGCTGGAATTGGATAACATCTTCAGCAAGACTTGTGATGTCTGTCTGGAAAACGGCCTGGCACCCGGGGCTTCCCCTTTGGTTAATGACTTAATTGCAACCATAATTTCATTTACACTTATTGGTATGTTCAAACTCACTCTTGAGTCACCATCTAATCTTGGAATTGGGCCATTTTTAAGCCAACAATCAACACCCCCTTTTGCCTTAGATTTATAGAATTGCTTGTAATACTCTGAACAACAGTCATGAGTTGCTTTAGGATGGGTAGGGTGTCACCCATGGTAGATGTGATTCTATATATTGCATGACAATTTTGTTGCCGAGCTCACAACGTATGTGGTTTGTCACCAAGTTCAAAATAGTGCTGGTGGTGCGATGGTTTTATATTCATGTTTCAGATTAACAATTTCCTGCTAAATTTTATTGTTACAAATGTAGATGGAATCAGCTGAAAAGGGGCAGCCATTTTGCAAGAAAACTGATTTGTCAGGAGGTTAACCGTTTAGTGTAGTTCACCTGTGAGTCACCCCGGTAAGAAGTAAACCAGCTTTGTAGTACAAAAGCCCAGAGTTAAATCCGAAATTCTCTCGATAAGAGAAAATCCAGCTTCATCACACAGGCCACAGGTTTCCATGTTTGTTTACACTGTGTCCACTTATGTGCCTGACCAGATCCACTAAAAAGGCAGGAAGATCAGCAACCTAACGAGATTCTGCTTCATACTGAAGTTGACCATTAAGAGTTGGAAAGACTGGAAGGAGTTAACACAATTACACAAGAAATTAGACCAAATTAGACAAACGAGAGCTGCACAATGACCGTGTTGCCGCTCGCACTACATGTGCACCTTTCTTTTAAGCTTGAATTTTTAAACTTGATCATATTTTAATACTGTTTGTATCCAGTGTTCTTTTTCCTTTTTCTTTTGTTTTTAATGTTAAATAATGCTTGTACTTTGTAAAGCAATTTGAATCACCCGGAGGTTGAATTGTAAAGTAAGGATGGTTTTTGAACCCAGTCCTGGTTCAGGTGGTTGAGAAGGTCACAATCATTGTGGTTGAGGCTCTTTTACATTCAGAACACAGTTTAACTGAAGTACATGCTTAAAACTAATAAAACCTGTGTAATTATGATAAAATAAGTGATAAAATAGAGTATCTATAAATAATAAATCTGGTAATTGAACACCGATGAGTTTAAAATGCTGGTTGATGTTCTGAATGTTGCAAATGGAAACGCTGAATGAAAAATATTCTAATGAATTCATGATTTGTTCTTTGCAGCTAACTTTTGGTCATTCATTATTCATTAAATATAAAACATCATCATTCCATTAAACAATGAAAATCCTCATCATGATATAATGACTGTTTTTCTCAGCCTTTAGCTGTTTCCATCCCTTTTCTCTCATCCTCACCCTGCCTTCCACCCCAGCACTGACTGATGCCCTGATTTGCAGAGTGATTGATCCATCATATCCATTACCCTGCCTGTCTTTAACACAGTATGGCTTCATCCTTCTCTCAGTTCTACAGGGTTTCAGCCTCTATCCTGCACGTGTGTGATATTATAACATGTCTGAGGAGATGTGTGTGTCCTGCCTGGTCTGTCTACATGTGAGGATGTGACAGATTTATCTATGGCCATCATCGTCACCATACATCTCATGTTATTTACAGATGAATTTAGATGTTTGGGGATGCCATATGTGGAATTCTTTTACTTACTGAGCTCATGTGTCAAACACAGTCTGAGATGTCTCTGAGCCTAAACTGCCCCCCTTTCCCTGCCTTTCCCTGTCATCCATCTCACTGACTGTGGCAGAAACAGTAGCCTCCCAAGGCACTCCTGCAAGGCCCACAGCTAGCAGCGGGGGGCCCAGCCCACCATGTATGGGGGCCTTGTCTGCAGGAGAAAGACTGTTCACAGTCAGGTTAACAGGCCGAGGACACCCCACCGTCACTAGCTCGACCTTTGTATGGACCTGCATTGAGCTGCTAAGTCCCAAACCCATTCATCTCCTGGACAGTTTAACATCTGTCTGTGGTCCCCCAGCTTCACAACCACTTATTTTCCACAAGTTTTTAAACTCTGAATGAGAAAAATGACTAATTCATCCCATGTGCTGTTTATGAGGCCCTTAGCTGCTTTTTCTTACTATTTGCTCTAAAGAGAAACCATAATGAAAATCTATTAACCGATTGATTGAAACTTTCTTTACAGTGAAGAAAAACTAAGACAAAAAAAGACATTCCGGGTTTCAGTCAGTAGTTTCATGGAGGACAAAGCTAAACCAAATGCAAGAAGGAAAATTTAATGTGACCTGCAAGCAAACTTGGATCAGATGACGGTTCCACCGTCATGATTTAACATGGCTGTCAAAGAAAATGGTCCCAAAAACAAAGTCGATCACAGGGAAACAAGTTAAAGTCATTTTGGCTGGTTTTAGTAACCAAATGCAAGAACATCCTCATCTGCAAGCTAAAGAAGAATTTAAGAATAATGACTATAAATGTTTGTGTGCATGTGGTGAATGTTGTACAGTCCGGTACTGCGTACCACTCAAAGATTTACTGGTGATACGTAGTACCAGTAAGATAAGAGAGGGGCTGCCTGCAATAAAGACCAAAACCAGTTNACCAGTAAGATAAGAGAGGGGCTGCCTGCTATAAAGACCAAAACCAGTCACGACTGCACTCCGGGTCAGACAATAGATTCATTAACAACATGCAGTTTTTAAACCTACTTTGTGTGTTAAAAAAAGCCTTCTTTCCAAATTGTTTGTGAACTGTCAGTGCTGTTTTAGTCCATCCTGGATGGAGCTTTGACCGGGCATGTGTCTCTCTTCCTCAAGGCTCTTGCCCTGAAGATAAAATAAAAAAAAAAAAGCAATTAAAAAAAAAAAGATTTTACCTAGCACAGTTTTTTTTTTTAAGTATTTCGGGATATATGTATATATATATATATTTATTCATAAATACATCTTCACATGCATCTTTAAACATCTTTTACAAATTACAATTCTTTATATCAATCGAAAATTATCATTAATAATCCCTACGTTCATGGGCTTTACTGGATTTGCAGTATTATTAATGCCTCTTTCAATGAGATCAGTTCCTTGTTAAATACTTCTAGGAACTGATGTAGTTGATGTATTTCTTAAGCTAACATAAATGAAACCAGCTTATGTCAGGACAAAAAAATAAAAAAAATGTTTTTGTTAGTAAGACGATTTAAGAGGATTTCATCTGCATTTGGAAATTAGCCTGTTAATATAATGGTGCTAAGTAGGTCATTTCAACATAATCTATTAAATCAGTTTCATGGCGCTAACATGAAGTTAAACTGCTGACCTGCAGCTACAGAAGAACTGAGCGATGTTCAGATGGGTGTTTTGTATGTTTCCAGAAGATAAATGTAGGAGGCAGCATGTGTAGCAGCACTCAGGAGGAGAGACTTTGTACCGAAGGACCGTTCAGTCGTCTGTAGCCTCATTTTAACCCAGAGGACTTTGATAGGACTGGACGGTCCACTGGTTTAAAGGAAGACATGATAACATCCATTTTTAATTTTCCTGCCCATCTTTGCAAAGTTAGTGTCATGACAATTTCTCATGTAACCCTAATATTTCACTAACACAACGGAGTCCTCTCTAAATTATCCTAAAATTCACTATTGGACNCTCTCTAAATTATCCTAAAATTCACTATTAGACATGGTTCCTTTTGAATGAACCCTGCAGTACTTACTTTAAAATTACAAGTTTTTTTCTTTATTTTCTTTGATATTTTTTGTTAAAAAACGTCTGTTTTATAANTTTTGAATGAACCCTTCAGTACTTACTTTAAAATTACAAGTTTGTTTTTCTTTATTTTCTTTGATATTTTTTTGTTAAAAACGTCTGTTTTATATATTGGTGTTGTGTTCTTTGGTACCTTTATCAGGTTCATTAGTTGTTGGGATTGTCACATCACAAGTAAATTTGGGTTCTTAATTTTGTGTTAAAATGAAGAACAGATCTAACTTTAACTGAGGTTTTTCATTTTGGGGGCATTTTGGTATTTGGCTTTAAATCTGCTTCACAGAATCGGTTAAATGTTATTTGAACTCGAATGAATGTACCAAACAGATGTTCTGGCTTCAAACTCAGCAGAAATTCCTTCTTTCTTTCTCGCTATCACTCTGAAAAGGTACACAAGTCATTTCCATGTGACTTCTAACATGCAGTCACCATATATAGTTAAATCAGGGTGTTTCACCATGTAAATGACATAAACGGGATGAGCAGGTGATTTAGAACATAGGGATTCATCAACCGATGATTACTGACTGGCCTGCTATGACTGGTCTCCTTATGGTTGATAAATAGGGATTTTTACATACTAACATTATACATTTCATTTGTAGGATGAAGTTTAGGACAGTTTCTAAGAATGATTGATAAATGAAGGCCCTGGAGACCCACACAGCAGGGCTGGAGAGGCCTCACAATTATTCACATCCAATATGGAGACGGCTGTCCCCTCAAAGAGTTGGCGTTATGGGTCAAACTTTGGTGCAACACTTGCTCCCTCTCCAGGACACACCTGACCCTTGACTTGTAAGTCTTTTTTTCTATTGCGGTATTCCTTTTTCACAACTGTTGTTTATTTGCTTCGGCGTTCATTTAGTTTAGTTAGTTTTTTTTATTTTATTGAAACATCTGTAATACCCAGAACAGAAGAGACTGTTTTTCATTGTGATCCATGAACAGTTCAAAGTTAGGTTTAGGAGCCGGAGCTATAGTTTAAATGTCTTGGGGTCTTATTGACGAGTAAAATGAGTGATTGCAGACACTTTTCTGGTCTGTTGTGATAATGAGACAGCTAAGCTAAAAGAGGAAGCTGTCTATATACCAGTGGATATACAGCTTCTTCCACAGGCTGGCCAGGCTTATCTAGGGTGAGCTCACCCATAAAGGAGTAAAGTCACTACTTCTTCAAATCTTCTTGTTGCCTTTCGGACACCACACATGTCCACTATAAGGACTATGACCTTCAGGGCAGAGATTTTATCTCTCATCTGACTCAGAAGCTGCTCAACATCCCTCAGGTGGAAGTGGAGGAGGTGACTGAGGAGAGGGATGTCTGAAAATCACTGTTAGCCAGTCCAGAATCAGTGGTAGAAAATGATTTAGTAACTATGAGGCTTACCTTACGGTCATATGACACACTGGTTATTCCACTGTAATCTTGTAGTGTCTGAACTCTGATTGAAGTCAGACATTTAAACTGAAAGGTCGAGTTGAACCTTTTAAGAATCAAGATCTGACATTTTAGTCCGAGATCATTGAGGCTTGTGATGATGCCATTTTTATTTTAGTTTCTTTCTGAAATGTAAAAGTTTCATTGTTTAGACTCTTCCTAAAAAAGAATTACTAATCAATTCTTTAACCTCTCTCACACATGTCCAACAACTCTGCAGTCAACTTGAAACAGACCAAGTACCTGACGGGTAACCTGCAAGAAAGCTGAGTCGCAAGAAAAAAAAAAAGAAAGAAAGAAAATTTAAGTAAAATTTCACAAGTACAAGAATACCAGTGAGGTACAGGTGAGATTTTATTAAACTATAATAAAAACCGGTAGGATTTTGTAAGTTTAAACATTCTCATCAGGGTCTAGATTACTTATTTCCTTCCAAAGAAAAGTGTCAGCCTTTTACTGGCTGTAAGAGACTTTTCTGTAGCTGGATTTGGGATTCAGCAGTGGAGAAGACAGCTTAAAGACTGGACAACTTTTCTTGTTTTACACAGTAATTTACGGGTCAAATACACGTCAGCCGTGGGTAGCAACATTTCAGAGACATTATATGATTCAGTGCAACATGATGCAGCTTATATTAGGATAAATATGTTGAGAGCAAGTTCAGCTGAGAATAAACCAAAAATTAAAAAATCTCAGTTTGGGTCACGGGTTAAATATCTGGATGTGACATGAGTGACAAGTGAGAGGGTGAGACGTACAACGCCAACTGGGGAATTTCACTCCAGTAAATATGAAAGGAAAACACGGGTTCTCACATGTACCTGGACAGAAAGTGTTGTCTAAAACCTGAAGCTTATTTAAAAAAGCTTAAAATTATGATGTAAAATCCAAACATATAAAAAGAGCCACTAGTGGTCTCCAGCTACCAGAGGCAGGGGCCCCCGAATGTCAATAAAAAACAACAACAAAAAAAAAACTGTGAACAAAAAGCTAACAAAACCAAATAATAAAAGTCTCAGGAAGAGCCCAGCCGAGCACTTGGTCCAGACAGGGTGGAGTCCGGTGAGGAGGATGTCAGGCGGTGCTTAACAACCTGGACATGACAGCAGAGTAATCAGTGGCACCGGAGCAGAATGCACCACGGCGCACAGCCAACCTGCATGCCTACAAAAGCACAAAATTAGTTCATGTTTAGAAACGTGTAGTATTAGGGGCTAGATGTCCTACTGGTAAGTGAAGCCTCCCCTATCAGAAGGAGGAAAGGAACCACTGGTCCAGATTTGATTGAGATATAACTGCAGGTGATGGGTCAAGTTTGGTAATCATCCTAACTGGTGCAGGTTGGTAAAAACTGGACCCCTGCAGGACTCATCATTCCTTTTCCTTTGGTCTGTAGAATTTCCTGCTTCCTGACTAATTTAAATCGTTGCAACCAGGACAATGTCCCTCGTCCCAGTGTTGGAAGTTAGTTACTATTTGTTAACCTCACAAAACCTTCATGTGATGAATAGGTGAAAGGTAGCAGATAAAGTAGCCTGCTTGTTTAAGCTCACCTACACCAGTCTGGTTAGTTCCAACACTGAAGAACAATCACACTGTCACAGCATGGAGAAGCTCTGATAACATTTCTGTGTTACCTGTTTACACTCAGGTGGATGGCCATGTGACCACCAAGGCAGACACATTATTAAGGTAATGGTAGAAGCGTCAAGTGAACGTCCTGTATGCTGGAATCAGTCATGCAACCCGAATGCACATGAACATATTATTATTATTATGTGGGTTGTTCACATTAAGCGTTACTGCTGCCCTAGAGCAGCTAGGTGTTTAAGACTGAATGTAAACAATGGAAGAGACAATATCAGATCAGAATTTTGTCAGCTCTGATTCCACAGTAACTTTAAAACTAATGCACATGCTGACATGGACGCATCTATTTGCCTCTGTAAACACAGTGTGCTGCGTGTGACGTCACGTCTTCTTTCTCAGGACCATAGACTGCGAAGAGCCACAACAAATCCAGCTGATCTCAGAAAGAAACGTGAATTAAGACCAGAGGGTAGAATAAATTCTGGAACGAGTAAATGAAATAACTGGAGAGAAACTGGTTTCCAGTGGTGTCTAGTGTGAGTGCAACGACGGATGTTAAATCAATCTGATCGGAGATTCCAGCTGACATGTTTACATGGGCGCTAGAAAAAGTGATCTGATCAGCTGTATTTTCATATGGACTGATTTAATAGGATCGGAACGCTTTGACATGCGCAGTGCTACTAGTTGGRAAGAAGAGTTATTTTTCATTTTCATTTTGAACCTTTTGAACGCTGAAATGAAACAATAATCWTTAACTCGCTTAATTTCTAACAAAAACATTGTATCCTCCACAGTCCTGTCATTGTTCAGGCCTTCCTACAAAACTACTGGAATGAGTGTTGACGTGGTTATTTTTTCCTGCTGATAAAATTGTGAAAAAGTTTAAGTTCTTGTTCTTGTTTGGATTGAAAAGGCTGATCCGATCGAGGCCGATCAGCTGACATGTTTACATGACGCATTTTTATTCTGATTGGACGTTCGATTAGATTAAAAGTGCTCCATGTAAACGTAGCTAATGACTGCCTGATGTCTGGAATCTTTGGACATCACCAAACATGCTGTTTCATCCTTTGTGATCCATTGCTCGAACTTTACAGCAGCTGTCTTCACTTGTTGCCTGTTTGTTTGTCTTTCAGTCTTAAGTTTTGTTTTAAGCAGTTGAAATTCATGGTCAGTTTAATGAGATCTGATGACTGACTTGGCCAATATGTTTGTGGTCATTGCTCATATGTACTTTGACATCATATCAGTTTTGCTGAATCATCAGATTTCATCCTGGTGCTTCTGTCATCTGTGACATCATCAATAAACACCAGTGACATTTATGCTCCCAAATGGAAATATTGATGTCCGTTTCAAACGTTGTCATACCTCACCGTCCTCATACTTCCATACATCTTTTACGTTGCTAATGATGTTGAGTCAATTCCTCCACTAGTGGGCCCTGTTTTCCGCATCAAGGATGGCTAAGCTCTGTGAAAATGGACTAAATTAAATGTGTACCTGACACACGAGACAGACGAAACTGTCCGTCCGTCTGCGTCTCCGTCATCCGCATCAAGCATTATTGGGCCTTTAGAGTTAGGTGTCCACTTACAGGTTAATCACAGCTTTCAAATTGCTCATGATTAATCAGAGCTTACAAATTAATCATGATTAATCACCATTCACAATTTCTTATATGCCTGAACTTTGCCTGTTTTTACTGCNAATTAATCATGATTAATCACCATTCACAAGTTCTTTTATGCCTGAACTTTGCCTGTTTTTACTGTATTGTATCAACGGAAAGAGCCAATGAGACAAATATTTACTCTTAACTCCTTCATGCTGTTCTAAATCATCTCTACCATGTTCTAGATCAGAGGTCACTAACAAGCGGACCGTGGTCCAGATCCAGACCAAGAACCTGTCCCATATGGACCCAGAGTTAATATCTGATGTGGTGCTTTTACTTCAATTGGGGCAACTTTTGAAGTCTTCTGGAAACACGTGGACCAATTGTATGTGAGGTAAGCCATCTCACGTGATACACTCAGCCAATCAGTGTTTGAGGCGCGCCGGTAAACTGCCAGCTAGATCAAATAAAGCAGGGATAAAGAAAACTGTGCCAGAAAAAGGCAGCAGTGTTGCTAAATCTACCTGTTATCAGCGACTTTGGGCTTGTTTTTTCTGTTAAGTCTCTTGCAAATATTGCCAGTTGCGGGTTTTTGGGCTTGTTTTTTTCTGAGTGTACTGGCTTATTTGGGTTTGTCCTGGCCCTGTTATGAACCCCCCATGATTTTCTCACAGCNTGGGCTTGTCCTGCTCCTGTTATGAACCCCCCATGATTTTCTCAGAGTTCTTCACAATATGTTATATTATGTCAGTAGAGTCCAGACTATAAGAGGGGGGATCTTGGTCACAATTTCTGATAGCAATCAGAATGTGTACCTGGTGTCATTATAATGGTCATTATAATGACACCAGCATGCCCATATCCACAGGCAGGTTCAACTTCACCTGACAGAGCAACAGTGGCAATGCGAGCAAATAAATAGGAGATGTTTAAAATATATATAATAAAGAGTACAAAAGAGAATGTATTGGAGGGCCCATCGTGCAGCCCCTCAAAAAACTTTCTTATCTATGAGGCACAAATAATTTTCACTGTCATAACAACATGAGGAGATGGCTTGGGTGTGGGACAACGTGCGAATGTGAAATCTTCTCGCCGGGAAAAATTCTCCACGGAGGCGATTTCCATTGCTCCATTAATGCTATGTTTATTCTCAAGTCCATCCATAGAGCCACCCAGCTGATCCTCCACGTCCCAGCAGGACGGATGTATGANCCATCCATAGAGCCACCCAGCTGATCCTCTCCATTGTGCTTCTCCACGTCCCAGCAG
>CM047986.1:32315191-32325547 GCA_026261665.1 Melanotaenia duboulayi | reverse complement strand
TATATATATACACGTTTTTGTTGTATGCGTTTTCCACAAGCCTGCAGGTCTTTTGTTCCTTTGTTGATCCTACATTGTTAATGTCTGCCATGACAGGAAGAAACACAATGCAAGAGAGGTCCTGAGGAAAGGCTGGATTAGAATACACACACAACAAACACACTCCCCCTCACAGACATAAACATCTATCTGCAATCACAAACCTGCAGCACACATCTTTATTTCAGATACATTTAGATAGATTTAGATAGATTTAGATGCATACATTAGATGAACTTTTAAACTCAGACAAACAAACACAAAAAAGGTGTTCTGTGTGACTTTGTCAACAGCCTGGCAGCTGCAGGTGGTTCAGACATGTAAAAAGAGAATTAGAATAAAATAAAAACATGGATTATTTTCACCTTGAATGAAGTGACAACTGGTCTTATCTTGGCTAAGCTGATAAATGTCTGGGATTTCATGGGGGAGTGTGTGGTGTGTGTGTGCGCCCTAACCTGTACCAGTGAAGATTAGTCTATGTAATTTTTAGCACCGGCTTATCCGTTGGGTACCACAACAACATATTTTTGTGTGTTTTGCAGGCTGCCTTTGCATATTTCTAATGATTTGTCTTTTTCTGCTCATACAGATGGAATCATGAAATGTAATGAGGCAGCTACAGAGGACTTCATGAGGATCTATACTTCAGAGCATCTGAAGCGTGTACCACAAAGATGTGGAGGGTGCACAGCCATTACTCAGGACTAATAATCCACTGGGAAGAATCCTCTCTTGTCTTTTTTCCAGTATAGTTGGTTTGAGTTTGTCTCAAAACACTTTCAGTTTAGTACTTTTTTATAAAAGTATAATTTTTATTGTATATTTGTGCTTGAACTACAGACTCAAGCAATGCAGGCTGTGTAATTTTATCTTCTTATTTGTTTTACCACCAGTTAAAGTTACCCGTTGTGCTGTTGAGTGAGTTCTGATTTATACATAAACCTCTGTGTTTAAGTCCCATGTGTTTCCAGAGGTTGTGAGACCAGTTTCCTTTAGCAGTCCATTTGGCTGAGCAGCAGGTCTGAACTGGAAATGCATTATACATTTGAATGTGTTTCCAGTTATCTGCTGCTGAGACGATTGAATGAAGTTGCAATTGAAGGGCATTGTGCTGGGACCGAGGCCACATTGGCAGCCCCGCCCACCATACACTATATGGCACGCCCCCCAGAAGTTGTGTTTCTTGTATTCTGATGTCTAAGTGTAATTAAAACTGAGAGGTGAGTCGCCCAGGGCTCTTGGGGCCCTGGGTCCTTCATTCTGGCTGCTCTGGGTGCCTGGCGGGATCAGTGTTTGCCAATCTTGGTCCGCTGGGATCTGTGCCCCATGACCACAGGGTGCTCTAGCTGGGGCTCTCCACTGCCTCTGGGTGGGCCCGGGGTCGTGTTCAGGGTGGGGTAGCTTTGGTTTGTGCTTCGGGATTGCTGCTGATGACCCGGGTCTCTGGGCTGCCCTGGTCTGCCTCTAGCCTCCGTAGAGGCGTGGTCGCATTTTTACAATCTCACTCTCCCCTCCTCATCACAGATCACTCCTCATTCCTCATGCTCTTCATGCTGACACAGTCACTGTGTCCAGTGCGTTTACACACTAAGAGATATTTTTGTTTTTTCTCTCTGAGTGTGTATCTGGTACTTCACAGTTGTTGTTATGATACGTTTGTGATATGTCTTTTTTAATTTTGTTATTATTTAGGAAATCTTGATTACTGTCAGCTCTGTTTTTCTGTAAAAGCTGTAAGAAATTTTCTGTTGTGTTTGTGTACAAGTGTAACAGTTTGTTGTCTGGTGTTAGCTTGGATTGTGCGGTCTTTGCCTTCTATCTGTTGTGTTTTTGTCTCTTCTTTCTTCTTTCTGCTTTCTCTTTTTCTTCTTTTTGTTGTCTTCTATCTTATTCTGTCCCCTCAGCTCAGGTCCAGCAAGATTCCATAGATTCCATAAATCAAAGTAAATAAATAACAGTAAATAAATAAATGAATTAATCAGATTATCAAGAGGAGCCTTATATCCATGAACTTCCCCATGGCAGAGCAAATTTGTTCGACACAACACTTCAACCAGACTATCATTCAGCTTGATGCTAGACGGGATAGGTGAAAAAAAGTTTAAAAAAAAGAAAATTAACTGCAATCATTTCCCATCCTCTGAAATGGGACTATACAGTTATGCACTGAGCTTTAGAAGCAGCATAAAAACTACATTCACAAAAATCACATTTGGACTACAATTAGCCCTTCCACAAACATGCTATGGACGTCAGTACTTAACGTTCTGTAGACACGGGAAAAGACTTTAGAAAAAAGAAGTCTGGCATCACAGTCTGCACCTTAAAAAAACGCTGTTTGGACGTCACCTTGCGCAATGAGAAGGGTATGCAGCTCTTCCAAGAAAGCCTGAATAGCACTACTTTAAATTAGTTGATGAGCCACGGGGGACTTCAGCCTTACAAAAATCTTCATAGCTGTGGGAGTTTTAGAGTTGATGAATAATCACCACACAAAGAACTGTGGGATTGATTCACCATTTTAGAAGAATCCGCGTAATATTTATGTCTGCAAAGTTATCATGGTAAGGGCCTTTCTTTTCAGCATGTTTCAGACATATTTTTAAGNTTTATGTCTGCAAAGTTATCATGGTAAGGACCTTTCTTTTCAGCATGTTTCAGACATGTTTTTAACAGTTTACTAGTGACTGTGTCGACTGAAACAGTAGCCGGGTTCCCCCACAATGGCTGACAAAGCCCCGGTGACGTCGTGCACATGCTCTTTACTCCCGTTTCTATGTGTTCAGGAATCCTGCCTGGTTGGAGTTGCATAGACCACTACCAATCTTCTGGTCATCAAGAAGCTCCTTCTGTCCTCCTGGAAACTCACCAGATCACCAGCCCTTTTTACTGGTTTCAATGTTCTGGTCTGTTATTATGACACCCGGACAATGACGAGGTCAAAGAAAGAGGAAGAGAGACTGGAAAGAACAAGTTGGGAATAGTATGGGTGAATGAACAGACAAGATTGGAGAATAAATGAGGAAAAGAGGCAGTCAATGAGGGGAGGGAGAGAGAAAAAGTGTCCTTTTTTCAATCCGTTAAGGAGAAAAGCTGAAACACTGTCTGTCCCTTGAAGGTTACAATCCAATAAGCGCTAATGAGTCTTTATTTGAATCCTAAGGGGGCTGGGAGATGGGGAAGAGCTGGATACTGAATAAGAGAGAGCTGGTGAAAGGAGGCCAACCCCCCATGGGTCAATGTTATTTACCCTATCCTTTCTCTCTGTTCACTTCCCTTTTCACACTTCTGCTGTTTTCTTTTCTCAGTCAAATACAATCTTCTCCTCTCTGTGCTAATCCACCTAAAATTGGCTGAGAAGATTCTCGTTAGCATCCTGTGTCTGGTGATGGTAGCACTGCTGAAAAACCAGTAAAAGTGAGAGATTCTTAGCCTTTTCTTCCAGGGCTGGGGTGTTGAGCACTTCATCATTTAAGTACAAAGGTGGAGAGTTGAAATAGATCATCTGCTGATTGGGGAGGTCGCAAGAGAGGAGGAACTTTACCAGTATAACCAGTAATACTGTGTTCACTCAGCTGATGTGTGTGACATATGGAGTAGGAACAGGTTAACACCATGTCTTTGCTTTACTAAGCCCAGCTGTCAGTGTTTATTACACAGTCATCGGAGGTCCAGTCGCTTACGGGTGAGCCATATGTTGATGTGTAAATATAAAGAAGCACTCAGAGAGCGCAGACCTCCGCCAAGCCATTATTTCTATTATTTTACATTTTTTGTTTCGCCAATGATCGTTGGCACTATTTTTACGTTAGAATCTCTAATGACAAAATTATCCCTAGGTTTCTTGGAAAAATATTTTTTTTAAATATTTTTTAAAAATGGGCTACAGTTTAAAGTTCCCATGATGCTCTGCTTCAGGTTTGAACAGGTTTGAACAGCAGTAACTCAGATGTTGCTGGTCTACAGAAGGAGTTATTATTGTGTTCTGTCTGTGTTGTGTGTCGTTATACTGATATACTTTAACTCGCTAGCAATGAATTAAACATTTATCAAAGCTCCAGTAGCGTTGCAGTTTACCTTAAAGAGGAAACATGATAATGCAGCAGCTGGCTTTCACTACCCACTAACCTAGAAAAGAAACTCCCTCCATTTCTTGAAGGCCAACATAAATACACTGAGGAGCTGGAAGTCACATTGTTGGAGTAAATAAGTAATAGAAGGAATGACTGAGCTGCTAATGGAGGCCAGTCAGGTTAGGTTGTCTGTGTTTATAAGGGCACTAATGTGGGAAATAAAATATAAATATAAATATGAATGAAAACATGGATGACATTCAGTCTGACACGCTTTTACTCAGAATTGAGTAACAGCGTGTCTGAGTTACTGTTGTTTAAACCTGAAGCAGAGCATGATGGGAACTTTAAACTGTGGTCCATGAGATAAGATGATTACCCATNAAACCTGAAGCAGAGCATGATGGGAACTTAAACTGTGGTCCATGAAATAAGATGATTACCCACGTGAATGAACTCCTGTCATCTTGTGTTCCCTTTCTGCTCTCAACTATGTGATACCTCTGTGTTTGTGTTTACACTCCAGCTTATCCAGCTTAGCCTCTTTTCTCTCACTTCCTCTGGATTTAAAAAAGAAAAAGTGACTCTCAGACACTGCTGGCAGCACCTGGAGCAGAACTATGAAGGCACTCACTTAAACAGAGCTGAAATCAAAGCATTTTTAATAAAATTAACTCTTTGTAATCATTGGCGAGCAATGGATCAAAACCCTCAAGTTCTTTTTCACATTTTAAAATAATCTTTAAATAATTGTTTTCTGCATTAAAAAAAAACATGTATGCAGAGTTTANAAATAATTGTTTTCTGCATTAAAAAAAAAAAAAACATATATGCAGAGTTTAAAAAATATAAGGACTTTAATCTTCTTACCTGAATTACTTACCACTACATTTATTATAAATGACTTTATTCTAAGATGGAAGATGGCATTTCAGATTTTCTAGTATTGCTGCTGGAAGTTTTTGGCTTTACCTCTGTAAAAGTAGTTTTTCCTGTATTTTCCAGAAGCTGCATGTAAAATTTCAGCCTGTTCTGCAGGTTGTTCCATCATTTTCTTTAGATTTGTGGGCCTTTTTCATATGTCTCTTTGTGTAATTTTGCATGTATTAACTGCTGTGTCAAAGTGGGACCTTTTTTAAAGTAAAGCTTTTAATTAAGCTTAATTATTAATCAGTATCATGGTTTTATATTATTTGGTAACATACCTGACATCCCTGAAGCCAGAACCTAAAGACAGGTGTGCAGGATAGTTGTTAGTCACATTATCAGTTTTGAAATGAATCAGGAGAAAAATTACTTTTGTGTCAAAATATCAAATGAATTAATTTCCATCTTTGTCTGCTTCTCCATCTCACTGTGGGTTCAGTTTACTTCACCGGCACCTCTGCCTCATCTTGTTTGAGATAACCAAGAACGTCTTTTTAGAATTTAAGCAAGTATTTTACGTGTAAATTAAAGATTACCTGAACATCTTTACATGTCAGGGTCTCTCGATCTTTTAATACGTGTAACATGTAAAAGAAGTTAGACAAAAACTCAACATTTAAAATCATAATCTTCAACAGGTAACACTTCTAAAGTCCACCCTCGGCCTCTTGGGGATCTGTTAGGCTGCAGTAGATCCACTCAAAGGATCCTTTTCAGCCCGAAAAATATAGACACATCTGCAAGAGCCTTTAAATTGATCTTGGTGGTTATAGCTAGGTATAGCTACTGGCTCAGCCCCGTTCAAGGTTAAAACCACCTCATCCTCTGTGAAATGAGCCATGAGCTCCTGTTTTTAATGCAGTCCCGTAACTGGTACTGAAAATTTAACACAGATAAAGTAGTAAACCTCCCAGTTCCAGGCAGAACCACACACTTTACTTCAGGTCTTTTCTCTGATGGAGCATCCTGGAGGAGGCTGACCCCCTTGGGCCAGGTGGGTGTTTAGTGTTAATACCGTGCTATGACTAAACACTCTGGGTTTTCTCTGCTGGGATTGTTGTTTTCAGTCAAGCAGTGAGATAACAGACAGGTGTCAGTTTACTGGGCCGCTCCACTGCAAGCTAAGCAGGTTTTCTGTTCAGCCAGCAAAGAAAGGATTTACATCAAAATCAGCAATGAGAAGGCTGACTAGTTCTAGTAGTACCAAATCCTTTCACTAGTTCTGGCTGAGACTGGTATATTTGGTAAATAGTTGGTATTTGGTAAACTCACTGCTCTGCAGTAATCTCAGTAAGCTGTAGCTTAAAGGATAATTTAGGTTTATTTCAGCCTGAGTCTTTCTGGATTGAACTTTGGCCGCTTGTTAATTTTAATAGAAAAAAAGTGCTTAACAAACCATTTCTTAATCTAATAAGATGATTTGCACAGTTAAAAATATGAAATCTGAGTAGAAGTTAATGAAGGATGTATGTCTGTGTACATGAGTTTCTTTTCGTTTTATATATTAAAACTGGGTATTCGCCAGGGCAGAACGCATGTATTCTGCATTTAAATTGATTAACACATTATTTGTTTATTAGTGTGTGCATGCCAACAACACCTAGCTTTGAAATCTATTGTGAAAGAGTTGATCACTGTTTAGTCCCTGTTGGTTGTATTTACTAGCCCAGCGTCAGAGATCCAGATTACAACAGTAAACTTTGTTTTCAGGTTTAGGTTTGAAAAGACAGAACCGAATAATTTTACTGCAGCTCAGTCTCAGTTTTGCTCTGTGAAGCTGTTGCTAATAAATTTACTCAGACCTGTGTTTATTAGAAAAACTCAAACACAACCTGCAGGATCCATGGAAATGTCATCACTCATCTTCATATTGTAGACTAGCTTCAGACCCCTGAGGATAAAAATCTGAAAAGAGTCCAATGAGCTTATTTCAGAATATGTTTAAAAAAACAGTTGTAAAAAAAAACCTGGCAGTATTAGTTAAGTGCCTGTCTAAATATATGAAGTCTGTCCTTGAGTTCTATGAAAAAGTCTGAAGTCACTGCAGGGATTAAGTCTCTAGACTAAAATGATCAGATTACGTCTCCATCTAAACTCATTTCACAGAACATAACATATCCGAAAGACTGAGAAATGACTTTTAAAAAGCTGAAAGACAACAGACTTCTCACTCTCTCACACCAATGTGGTGTAAGGTGGGACTGGGAGAACTGGTAAAGGCTGCCCTCTACTGGACACATGTCCATCACCTCTTGGCTCAAGTCATAAAGATTTTGCAGCTGTAAATGAATGTTTGCAAATAATTTAAGAGTTTGTATTTGTAAATCAAGATTTGTCATCCTGTAAAAAAATGTCTGAGAAACTGAAGTTTGTGAATGTGTAGAAAAGGATCTGCATGGTAGTAAGAAACATTTGTATTTGTAAAGAAAAATAGAAGTACTTTTGCAAACTTCTGTCAGTGAATGTAAAGCACAAACTTGCATGCAAGACTGAAGTTGCAGATGTGAATGTTTGTCTTTGTTTTGTTAACTTTACATCTGCTCTGCTGCTGCAGGATTCTGGATCTACATCTGATGACCGGGATGAAATCTCTCCACACAACAGGGTAAAACCAAATAACAACTCAGAACGTAAAAGGCGACACGGAAAGCAAACGGCTGGGCCTCAGATTCTGACTGTTGGTCACTTTAGTGTGAAATGCGTTAGAAACGTGTGGAAAGCATACTAAAGTAATGTGCTTTCCCAAGGACATGGTATCAGATGTGAGAGAGAAAATTATGCAAATTGTAGCTGCACACCGAACTGTGGAAAACCTCATACTGCGTGTGGGGTGAAATGATGTTGTGAAACAATAATAGGAGGTGCTGAAACGGGACTTTACTGAGCTGCTAGATACAGGATTCTGGACGATGCCTGGATATTCATCAGTGGACTCTCCCTCCCATCAGAGGAAGAGTGGAGAGATTCAGCAGGCTGTTTAGTCTGAATACATAGCTGCATGTACACATAAAGTTAATTTCATAAACAATTTCAACTTCTTCTGGGACGGCAGCCACTTTTTATAGGACAGATGGTTTTTGATTTAATAGGTCAGGAGTGAGGCTGATCACTTCCAACTTGTTTTAGTTTCTGAACAGACACTCTGTTCCTTCCGAAAAGGATAACAGAGAAGACAGACCAAAACAACACCATAAAACACAACCTGGTAGAAACCTTGAGATAAAGCCCCTTCCTGAAGACAGTCTCAAACATGAGATACAGGAAACCCCAAAAGCTTCCAGTGAGGACCCACCCTCTTCTTCTCATAATAATCCATCCAGATCACCCTCCCTCTTCAGCCTCCCTCCCCACATCCTCCCCACTCTTCCTGGACTTCACTACCTGATGAAGAAGCTGGTCACTATTACAGTCAAACTGACCCCATGCCCTAGTCCCATCTTTTCTCGCTCGAAACATCCCACCTCCGGGATACATTGGTGAAAATACCACTGAAATGTTTATACAAGCTTTCGCTCCTTTTTCATTGTCGACCATCATATCTTATTAAATCGGCTGAAAAACTGGGTAGGACTTTATGGCACTGCAATTAATTGGTTTGAGTCCTATTTAAAAGACAGGCATTACTTTGTGTCTATGGGTAACTATAAATCTGAGAGATTTAAAAATAACCTGTGGAGTTCTCCAAGGCTCCATCCTGGGGCCATTGTTGTTCAAAATCTACATGCTGCCACTCACCAAATTTCTTAAAAAAAAAACATGTTACTTTAATTATGCTGATGACAGTTTGACCCAAACTCTGATCAACTGCATCAATCAAATTAAAAATTGGATGTGCCAGAACTTCCTTCAGTTAAATGAAGACAAAACTGAAATAATAGTTTTTGGAACCAAGGAAGAAGATTAAAAGTCAGTTCTCAGCTACTGCAGTTAGTCCAGAACGCTACTGCTTTAAGTTTACAAAGCACTGGATGATTCTACTAAATATAAATTAGAAATACAAAAATAAATTAATATATTACATTCAAGATTTCCTGGTTTGTTATGAACTAACCAGATCCCTCAGGTTATCAGGGATTCTGGTCCTAGAGTCAGAACTAAACGTGGAGAGGCAGCGTTCAGCTTTTATGCTCCTCACATGTGAAATAAAGTCCCAGAAAACTGCAGGTCTTTTGAGAGTCTCAGTTGTTTCACATTGGGGTTAAAAACTTTTCTATTTGCAGCCTTTTATCAAAGCAACTGTCGATTTCTCACACTAACTTTTATTTCTTACATTTTATCTTATTTAACATTAGCTTTTTGTCTTAATGTTTTATGCAATGTACTTTGAATTGTCTTGTACATGAAATGAGCTATACAAATAAACTTGACTTGCCTTGATTGGATGATGACAAGTCAAACTGTCCAATCAGAGAGCAGATGGCTTCCTGTCTTTCCACACTTTTGCAGGCTCTTAAAGGGGAGTAGATACATTTTAAAGATGGCTGATGGTGCAACTACCTGTGTGTCAAAGTGACTGATAAACCAATATTACTCAGTCCGAGTCTCGAGCAACAAGTGTTGCAGATTCTCTTTTTGGAAACGCGACCCCAGAACACGTTGTTCTCCGGATGGCCTCTGTGTGCCACAGTTAATATTTAGTGTTAATATTAATGCTTGTGCTGGTTTATATATATATACATATATACTCTGGTCATCTCTGTTTGTGCAGCAGCTGCTTTCTCCCTCTCCTCTCAAGTTGTTCAGTGAATTATTACGGCTGTCAGTGATCAGCTGATCGACTTTTCTCTTTTGTTGTGTTTGTTTATGGATCAGCTGAGAAGGAGGAAACCAGCAGTTCATGGTTCACATATTAACTTCCAAGTGTTGTTGTTGGCAGGACCTTCTCTAACAAAGTAGCTGACCTTTTTAGGGTTGAGATTTTATGAAATATTGAACTGATTATTACAACTAAAGTGATCATCTAATTCGAAAAAAGTAAATAAAAACTTCACAGTTATATAATTCATCAGCAGGCGTTTACTTTGGGTGATGCTGCTGTAAGACTTTTATCACTGCTGCACACACACTTACACTTCAACGATAAAAGGTAAAAGCTGTTTATATTCAGATCATCAGTTTTATCTTAGTTTTTTTATCAATGTTGGCTGTTTAACTTAAGTCGCCACATCTGTTGTTTTTATTAGTTTTATAATTAACTAAATAAAAGTTTTAATTCAGAATTATGATCTAGAACATGGTAGAGATGTTTTAGAACAGCATGTAGAAGCACATTACATGCTGCAATCACTGACCTTTGGACGTCTATGTTTAGCCT
>CM047986.1:32271038-32281551 GCA_026261665.1 Melanotaenia duboulayi | reverse complement strand
TAGCAGTTATTTTAAGACAGTTGTGAAGTTGGCTTGTAATCACTTAAAGAACATCTGGAGGATTAAAGGACTGATGACTCGGCAGAATTTAGAGAAACTTGTCCATGCATTTATCTTTAGTAGACTGGACTACTGTAATGCTGTCCTCACAGGTCTCCCTAAAAAGTCCATCAGACAGCTGCAGTTAGTCCAGAATGCTGCTGCTCCAGTCCTCACTAAGACCAGGAAAGTAGATCCTAGAACTCCAGTCCTCTGATCTTTACACTGGCTTCCTGTCAAAAATTCCAGTAAAAATCCCCATTTATTCACTTTAGGACCTGGTTTCTAAAGTTTTCAGGTTCCAAAACGCTGGTCCCATGCGATTGAAATGCCCAGACATTAAAAACCTGAACTTGTCTCTGTGTGGACTTTATTTTATAAATCACACAGGATGTGTACAGTTAAAACCTCACATACACCCTGTGCTCTTTGGGAACATCTTGGCGGTTCAGGAACCCAGGGTTGAGAACCACTGATGTAGAGGGCCATGGACCACTCAGTAATCTCAGTCTTCGGTGCGGCCCCATCTATGAGTGCAGGAACAGAAACACCTGTGTTATGGTGTGTAGGTAAACAACATACATGGAATCCAGACTGTAGCTTTCTGCTCACAGATCCTGCTTGTGTTCTTGGGTTGATTACTCACTGCATACATTTATTTATATGTACATCATGTGTAAGAGACAATGTAAATCTGCTTTTAAGTGAGCAGGGAAATACAAGATTCTTTGGTTGTTAAACACATTTAACATCAGCAAACAAAATTACAATCCACAGGATTGATAGTTAAGCTAGGTTGAAGAGGAAAACATGAAAAATGCAACCAGTATATTAAATAAGGAGGAAGAAAAAGTATTTCATTTATTTTTTAATTTAATTTAATTAAGAAGTTGCGAGTAAGGTATTTTGATATAAAAAGAATATTGCAGTGTTCAAGTGGTATGGTAAGGTGAGTTATTGCACATAAGCTTCATTATAATTACGTGGAATAACTACTTTTATTTATTTAAGTTTTTCCCTTTCTCCTACTTAAATATATTGGTTGAGAATGACAAAATTTGCCAAAGTTTGGTAGCTTTAAAGTAAAGTGGACATGCATGTGTTAATATGCATTTTAGGGCTGATCCATGTATAGGTTGAAAAACTGTACGATAACAAATTATTAGTTTCTCATTCAGCCAAGAGAGATCAAATTAGTGGTATGAAGCTCTGTGGCACATCATTCTATCTGCCTCATTAAATCATGTGTTTCTTAACATTTAATCATTTATTTGACAAGGCACGTTAACAACATGTTAATGTGAAAATAAAACTTTACAGCACACAAAATTATGAAAAAAAAGTATAGAAAACATTATTCATACAAAATTGATTGAAATGTTTCCTCTTTTCTCCTGTGATAAAGTTAAACGACAGAGTCCTGACGCTCAGTGCCATGGTGCAGGTGTTCCATGGCGTGGAGATCTCTAAAGACCAGACAGGTGTGACTGTGAAGAAATCTGCTTGTAGCTACACAATTTCTGTCTTCTTTGATGGCTACACAGCTTTAGTCCACATGACAGGTATGCATAGACTCCTTACCTCTCACTCATCATTATTGTGGGTAAAGTAACACAGTTCTTATGGTCAGCCATTTTACCAAACACAGCTTTCACCTTGCAGATAACATGAGAAATAGTTTGATGGCCATATTCCCTCAAAAATGTTATAATTTTTCTGGCTGGTCCCCTACATTTAGAGGACCAATGACTGAGGCAGAAGCAGAAACTGACCGATTTCTGATGATTGAATAAGCAAACTCTAGAGCAGGACAGGGTGAAGGGAATAATGTACAACCAAATACAATGACAGTTTTTAGAGCATGGATGGATAGAGATGGAGAGAGGTGACTGAAGCTGTAGCAGGACTGACTGACAAAGACAGACCCAGAAAAAAAAAGAAATGACAGTTACAGACTAAACAGTCTGGAGGTTGAGACTGCTCTTAGGAAAGCTCTAGGACCCTACATGTAAGAGGGGGCTGGAACCCCAGAGACGGAGAGGGTGCTGTTTTACCTCCAGGGAATGACACGCTCAGTCATAGGGTGACAAACCTACTTAAATGCATAACAACAAAATGGACTTGTAAAATAAACTGACTATTATAAATAAGACCACACAAAATGAGAAAGAAAGTATTTTTAGGACTACTACAGGAGGCTGGAGGGAATATTTCACATTCTTAGTGGGTTAACTCCAGAAGCAAACCAGGACGCAGTTAAAGAATGACATTCATTCAGGCAGTTTGCCCCCAATCAAAGGATTTGTTGAAAGACACATGATAGATTTTGCATCAGGAACCCTACAGCGTTACCTAGATTATACTAAACATGCAGAAGAAGTAATGAATGACAGACAGAAAACGGAAGGTTAAAAAAAACCCAAGCTGTTTTTGTAGTGGAAGATGGGAAAGCTACAAGAGTTGGAGCAAGAGGTCGAGGTCAAGGCAGGTTCAGGGGCAGAGGACGAGGACAGAGAGGATGTGGTGAATGGCAAAATAGTAGAAAAGACGCTGCAGAGGGAGACAGGTGTTATAATTGTGGACATTTAGAATACTGGTCACGAGACAGCCCTGACTCAAAACAAGCATGACTAGAGGAAACGAAAAAGGAAACAGGAAGTGACGAGGGTTCAAGGGAAGTAGGAGAGGGAGGTTTGAATTTAGAAGTGATCCTTTCTTCAGCAGATGAGAAAACACAAATAGCAATTTGGGTTTCAGGCCAGCCATTAACTTTCCTGTGGGACTCAGGAGCAACACGTACAGTAGTAAACACAGCACTTCAGGCCAGCAAAAGAAGAAACTAATGCAACCAGATATGATAGCTGACCCTAACACTGGAAAAATACATGTAGTATTTTCAGTTAGCCGTCCCATAAACAAGATTTCATTTTCCACTTAAAAGTAGGTGTGTGTGCTGAGGTTGGCTCTTCGTGTTGTGCTTTTATCCCTCTAATGAAGAGGGTAGAGATGTTATTTCCCGAGCTATTGCAAATCTTAAAGCTCTTAGGGAAGCAGTGGACAACGACCACATTGTGGGAGAGAACCTGTGGAGCTGGCTGACTGTGAACTCCTGCCAATATATCCTTGCAAAATTAACTGGGATAATATTTCTGCTCTGTACCCTGTTTGTTTCATGCATAATACCTTGTCTTCACAGTATGGTCACTAAGACGTGTCTGAATCAGTGATCAAAGTACTGCTCCATGAACATGGTGAAATTTATCTGAAACTCCTGAAAACACCGACAATAATTATGATGATGCTAAAAATTCTATTTAGGCTTTCAGATCACAAATTTATGAAAATGATCATTTAATGATGCATTCAAAGAAAATCAAAAGAAGTAATGAATTTGACAAATGTGTTGAATGATAGGAGGGAAATGTAAGAAAAATCATATATATAATTCATTATTATGTTTTCATCAGAATCAGAATCAATTTCATTGCCAAGTAACTTTAATTACAAGGAATTTGTTGTGATTTGACGGTGCCTACATATAAATAAATAAATATGAACCATAAAGATATGAACAAGCCAACTGAACATATAACATTAAGACTGAAAAACTATATAAGAGTGGAAATTAAAAATTATGTACATGAAAATAAAATAAAGAAAAGTAGTGTGTTTGCATGAAATGTGCAGTCTGTAGTATAAAATGTACAAATTGAAGTGACCAATGAAGGAAGAGTGTGTTAATATATCTCCTGTGTGCTTGGATGTGCGTTAAGAAATTCATATATCCTTTATTACATTATGTACCAATCATCACATTTTATGTATCAAGATTTAGAAAAAGTACTCAGCAGGATTTTTGTGCATGTATGCTGGTTTCATGCTTGAGTCTGGTACAGAAGGTCAATGCCGTGGAAGAGATGGAGACCAGCCACTGACCCACCCACGCCTCTAATTCTTCATGTCTTTACTTTAGTGGAAAATGGTGAAAACTCAATATTGTGCAATGCTGAAATGTTTGAGGGAAGGACTTCGTGAACCTCCCTTTACAATACCTTGTAATGTGTAAAACAATTAGGTGTGCCGATCATACTTGTATCATACACACGCTCCTTGCAAGTAAAACTCTATACACTGAGTAACTCTGTGTCTTCCTTTTTGTTTGAAGGTTTATTGGTGTTTGATGTTGGGAAGGATTTTACCTAATACACACCCTCTCGTCAAACTTTCCAGGTTCAGGTGAAGGAACAGTCCACGGTTTGTGTGATGATTCCTATGGGACCTTGTGTGATGATAAACTCTTAGAACACAGTGTTACTGAGTAAGACTTTAAACACAAACATTCTCTCTGCTTTCATAGGAAATATGTGTGTTTAATGTTATGGTTGTTGCTGCTTCATAGCTGTGAGATACAATATGAAGACACTGCTGACAGTTCGGTTGACTGCCAAGCTGCCACTGAATGGTAAATAACAAAAATAGTAGAATGAAGATACATTCTACAATGCTTTCAGTTGTCACGCACATTCATGCATGCCTTGCTTCCCTCATGAATTAGTCTTCCATGTTTAAATGTTCTTTTTTGGGACAGGTGTAATCTCCTCACTCAGGCGCCATTCACTGCTTGCAACACATATGTTGATCCAAAGCCCTTCATTACTGCCTGCATAAAAAATTTGTGCAGCTACCCTGCAGTGGATGGCTTCATGTGCCAGTTTCTGCAGGCTTATTCCCAAACCTGCAGGTACTACAATGTGACAGTGGAGAACTGGAGGTCAAAGAACAACTGCTGTAAGTCTGTCTTTCAGTATCTTTCAGCATTTTCAAGGTGACTTGATATAAACTGCTACTAATAATACTTTTACTATTATTTTTACAGTACACAAATTTAGGTTGTTATACCGATTTCATTCCATGTAATGGACATTTTCAGATTTTCTCAAGATTTTCTCCAAACATTCTCCAAACTTTCTCACAATTTGCTACACATTTTCTTCAGACCTTCTCCAAATTATCCCTAGACTTTCTCCAGATTTTTTCCAGACTTTCTTCAGATTTCTTCCAGATTTACTCCACACTTTCTCAAGTTTTTCCTCCAAGTTTCTTCAGATTTTTGTCAAGATTTTCTGAAGACTTTTTCCATATTTTCTCCAGTTCTTATCCAAACTTTATCAAGATTTTTCTTTGGGTTTCTCCAGATTTTTTTTCCCTATATTCTCAATTTTTTTTCTTTTCTTTTCTAAACCTTTCCCAGATTTTCTCCAAGCGTTTCTCCAGATTTTGTCCAGACTTTCCCCAGATTTTTCCCAGGTTGTCTCAAGTCTATCTCTGGATGGTTTCGAGATTTCTCCAGATTTTCTCTAGACTTTCTGCAGATTATTTGCAATTTTTTCTCAAGATTTTCTCCAGACTTCCTCCAAACTTTTTCCAGATTTTCTCCAGACTATCCTAAGATTCTTTTTTTTAGATTTTCTCCAGATTTCCTGCATTATTTTAAAGGTTTTGCCAGATTTTCTCCACACTTTCTCCAAATGTTCTCCAGTTGTTTTCCATGTTTTTCTTGATTGTTTTCTAGATTTTTTTTTCCAGATTTTCACCAGATTTTTTTTTCAGATTTTATCCAGGTTACTCCAAATTTTATCCAGATTTTCTCCTGACCTTCTCTTTTTTCTCCAGGTTTTCTCTACACTTTAACCAGCTTTTCTGCAACCATTTTCCAGTCCGTTATATTTTTCCCAGATTCTAAGCTTATTTAGCCATGTTGCAGAAAGTGAGTACACACCTGATCACAGGAATGATCTTAGGATTGGATCCATGTGTGATTCATGAAATGTTCATATCTGACCAATCCCAGTATACAAATGATTGGGCATCGATAAATGCAGCCGCTGAAATCCATCATCATTTACAAGTTATGCCCTTAATTATTCGTGGTCCAGAGGCTTTGCCTAGTGAGGTCGAACCACAGAGAGGAGACGTTCCACTAAAGGTGGAAAGGCTGAAATCAAAACCCTCACTTGTGAAGTTGAAAATGATAAAGCAGCCTAAAAACCGAGTCAAAAGCGTGCAGAAAAACACTACATAGAAGAGGATAACAGTCAATAGCCTTATTGTATGAATAAAATTCTCAATAAGTAGTATATATATGCCTATGATAAATCTTTTGTTTTTCATTTTGATAGTAGTCCTTGCCTGGTAACTAAAAGTCACATTTCTTTACCTTGTGCACCTGAAATAAAATAAAAATCTTAAAAACAAGTGAATAAAACTTTTCAAACTGCTAAATGTCTGTTTACTTCCATTATAGCTAAGCATTACTGTGTTCATGGTACTGCTATATGAAACCACTTTTTATAGCCTACAAAAGAGAAAACTGGTAACCTACCTACAGCATTTCCACTTGTCCATTAAAGGATTCGGTTTTTGTGTGCATAGCATGGGAAACATTGGCCGACTGATTAAATAGAGGACTTGTACAACTTTGAGGTACGGAGTCTGCTTGTTCAAAACAGCAGATGAACTCCCATTCATTAAATCTGAGGTATTATAATTGCCACTGTTATTTTTTGAGTGTGTCAGTGTGCACTCCAAGCACTATCAGTAAGTTATAAAAGCAAGCTTTTATTTTGTTTGTTTTGGGAAATATGTTTTTCATCAAATGGGTTAATTATGGATACTACATATGTAGCCGCTCATGCTTGGATGACGGTTTAAGGTTTAATAATTATTTTCAGGGTCTCCTGTGCTGCACCGCAAATCCACTCTGACTCAAACCTGCGTACATGTTCTCAGAACTTTCATGAGAGTTGATCATATCCTACGTTCACGTTCAAAATAAGAAGTGTTGAGCCTTGCGTGGAAATTGTCACAGATTTCCGTTTCCGTATGTTCATTGGATAAATGAGAACAAATGCATGAAACATTTTTGCTTTAGACAAGTGAAAGACATATCTTAATAGTCTAAATTACTAGCATTAAATTAAATGAACAAGAAAAGAACTGATTTATCTGCCCTGTATCTGTATCTGCGATGATGTTGAGATTTTACCTGTGACTTGGTGGAAATTGGTAGATGGTGTTAAACTTAAAATAATGCTTCAGGACAATGTTACACATGGACCCGTCNGCAAGCTTTTATTTTGTTTGTTTTGGGAATCAATTTTAATACACATGGAGACAAGAGAAGGATTAACAGACTTTATTTAAACAAAGAATAACAGAAGGAATGGTCTTACGACAGATCATCCTGAAGCCACAGAGCTGGAAAGGGAAAGAGGAGTAGTCCACTCATGATGCAACGACAAGGTCCGTCAGGGAATGTATGTGGTGCTGGAGTATATATAGCCAGGTGAGGAGATTGGCTGTGGGTGTGGATGATTAGCAATCTGGGGATTAACTGCTGTGGTGCATGGCTGGAGTGTATGTGGCAGGGTGGNTTAACTGCTGTGGTGCATGGCTGGAGTGTGTGTGGCAGGATGGGTAGACTGGAAACAGGTGTGGATGAGTAGTATGCTGCGATTGACTGGCTGGAAAGGTTGTGGACGATCTGTGATCCAGAGTGGAACCTGGTGCAGGTGTAACACACAACTTGGTTCACCTGCAGGGAAAGTTGAAATTGGAGGAAGTTTGACATCATGACCAGACCAGAGCTTAACTATTGAGATGTCTGAGGGTTAAAGTCCAGGCCCTGATTCTGTAGCATGACAGTTATTAATACAAATTTCAGTGTAACACCTGCTTCTGAATCATGTTCTGAGGATGATTGTGTCTGTGCTTGAATTTGCAGCTTCTCAGGCCTTTTGCCAGGACCAGTTCTGCAGTGCTCATGAGTTCTGCGGTGAGAGCAGTGGAAACGGAGAAACACGTTGCTACTGCAGGGCTTCATTTGCCCACAAACACAAAACAACAAGCAGCTTCGGTGAGTCACTTTGCAGCCACAGTTGTTTCAATTCATCTCTTATTAGAAGGTTAAATGACCGGTGTAAGCTTAAAACATTTATAGATTTTTGAGGCTGAAAACAACGACCCAGTGCTGCTATTTTGCAACATTAAAGTGACATGATGTAAACTTTATCTTTTATCAGGCATATTTACTGGTATGATTCTACTGATTATATCTTATTTAATTTTAAATAAGATATAACCATAACTGTGGTCAAATTCAGGACTACTTTTAAACAGAAAAAACAGACAAAAAAGCCACAACGACTTTAATATCAGAAGTCCCTGGTTATTAGTCATGTGTTCAGAATTAAAGTGAATGTGACGTCTTGGGTTGGGTTTTCAGGTGATCCGATTGTCTGTGGACAGAAATTTGCTTCAGTAAATCTGGCTAACTGTTTGTTAGTGGACGCAGGCATCGACTACTCCGCCTTACACCTCAATGACCAGGCCTGCAAAGGTAAATTTGATGAGCTGACCCACATGGTGACGTTCAGCTTCAACAGCAGTAACACCTGTGGTGCCGTGATCACGGTGGGTAATAAAGTTCTCACTGTGGTTGCAGTGTTAACGACATTCAGTTTTTCAACAACAATTTCTGCTCAAAAGGAAAAAGACGTGAACTGAAAAGGATGTGTCTCTCTCCATGTGAACCTGTAGGCAAATGAAAGCCATATTGTCTACACGAACACCATTACGATGCAGAACATCTCATCTGCTATAATCACACGTAAAGTCCAGGTCCGGGTGGACTTCTCCTGTTATTACGTTCAGCCAGATGTGAAAAGCGTTGCCATCAGACTCAGACAGAGGTGTGTGGGGGTATGTACTGTATCACTGAACAGGTTATCCTATCCGAGACAGCTGACTGAGCTTTTCTGTCTGTCCTCCAGCTCTGTAATTAAGCAGATTACTTCCGGAGAATGGGATTACAATCTGACCATGGCTCACTCTGTAAGACCCACCTACGTGACGGCTACTGAGCCAAAAAACAACTTTCAGCCAAATGGAACAGTGTGGGTAGAGTTGAAGGCGAATGGCTTGGATGAAAAACTGGTTATAGTGACTCAGTCCTGCTGGGTAACTGACCAGCCTTCACCAGGTGGAAGTCAGAGATCCTACCTCATTGTTGATGGGTGAGGCACTCAGAGATCCTCACTTCGGTCAGATTTTTTTGATTTTACTGAAGAATAATGTGTGCTGTCCTCTGTTTGAGCAGGTGCTCTGCAGACCAGGCAGTGAAGATGGCGTGCAACGGACAAGGAACATCCAATTACTTCTCTTTGGAACCATTAAATGTCTCCAACAAAACTGATTACATTCACTTGTTCTGCAAAGTAGTGTTGTGTGTCAGGCAGAAGGACGCTTGTATCCCAGTATGGCCAGTTCATAAGTACATTCAGATTAATTCACAAAGTAGCATGTTAAATTTTTAATGCGCTAAAAGCACCATGTTTGTAACCAGTGTCATCAGTCTGTTTGGACCTTTGCTAGGTCTCGATAATCTGAGCTGATTTACACTAAAACTGAATTTTCACATCTTCCAGGAGTGCAGCAATGCTGACAGAAGATGTAGAACAGTAGGATGACACCCCTGAATGCATCCCCAGGGTCTGGAGTTACCAGGTAGGCAGCTCTGTGACACTGCTGAAATCTGTGAGTAAATAAGTTAATTAAATGACTCTTTATGATCAGAGTAATCGGAACTGAACGAAAATATATGAGAAGCTAACCAGAAATCCAAACTCACTGAAAGAGGTTTGCTGTGGAACTTGTCAAGTCCTCGTTATTACTTTTAGAAGTACTTTGGAAATCTAAAAGGGTTGTTTCTTGCATCTCCACTCAGCCATCACTGGATTTTGTTGATAT
The DNA here is from genome assembly GCA_026261665.1 of Melanotaenia duboulayi. Lineage (NCBI taxonomy): Eukaryota > Metazoa > Chordata > Actinopteri > Atheriniformes > Melanotaeniidae > Melanotaenia > Melanotaenia duboulayi. Next base: position 32,271,705 of record CM047986.1, on the reverse strand, counting down.
AGTAACATCTCTGAAATCCTCAAGAGCTAGACATTATTGACATGGACACAGTGATGCTGAAGGAACTCTTCTTATCTCTGGTTTGTCCTATCACAAAAACTGTAAACTAATCAACGGCAGAGGGAACATTTCCAAGCTGGAAACTGGCTGCTGTCTCCTCTACTTTGTTTAGGAACGGTAACCTTTTTCCTGCTATTAATTACAGACCCATCAGTATCCTGCCTGTAGTTTCTAAGGTGATTGAGGACCTGATAGCAGAACAGATTATTACATTTTTAAATATTTATTCTACCCCATTGCATCTACTTGATAGTTGGTTTCAAACTATTTGACTGAGTCTTCCAGGTGTTCTCTTACTGAAAAATCCAAATATTTCTTGGGCCAAGATGGTGTTTGAGCAATTTTTTGAAGGTATTTGATATCGTCTGTTGTGGTTACTGCTAAAATATTAATTACTTCTTAAGGCACCACCTGTCCACCAAAAAGAGGGTCGTTTAAATTTACTATAAAATAGCTAATTGTGGACAAATAAAACAGTCAATCTGAAGACTGTGTTCTCGTTTGTTTTCAGAAGACACTGCATGAAGAGTGAAGGAAATCACAACACTTTAGCCAAGGCAGGTTTATTTACACATTACATTTCATTAGAAGAGAATTTAAAGGGCTT
>CM047986.1:32223285-32238874 GCA_026261665.1 Melanotaenia duboulayi | reverse complement strand
CCATCATAGACTGACCCCACAGGCTTGTACAGTAGACACGAGGAATGATAGCTGCATCATCAGCCTCGCTTCTTACCTTGATGCTCCTATAACTCTGGAACAGGGTAGGTCTGGACTCCTCAGACTACATGAGCTTCTTTTATTGCCCCAGAGTCCAATCTTTCTGCTCCCTAGCAAAATTAAGCCTTTTATCTGACTTTTTCCACTAATAAGTGGTTTTCTTATGGTTACTTCACTTAGTTAAAAACAGGTGGTTGTGTTTTTTGGGCAGGAAATGTACACTGTGGTTTCATTCTTAATATCACAAAAACCTTTTGACTGCAGTGTGAATTTGGGGATGGGACTTTTAACGCATTGAATAACGCATTAATTAATTTATTACAAAAAAAATGAACACATTTAATCACAGTTCCAAACAACTCAGAACATTTGTCGGGGCCCGGTTTCCAGTACACCGGTTAAATTGAAACACACGTCGAGCTCTGCTTATTTAGCGTTGCCAATTTAACTACTTAAAGAGCGCACCCTGAAGAAGGAAGGGACTATTTGCATGGTCAGCATTTATCTTGTATTCTATTGGCTGGAGGAGGATGTTTGACAGCTCATTCAGCAACCCAAGAAAAAAATTTCCAAGAGCAGAGAATGTGTGTACAGAGTTTTGAAAGGATGAACGGTATACTTGAGAGCAAGAAGGGACTTTTTGAGGGTGAGAGGGAGGGAAATGTGATATTTGGGTGTGAAAACAAGAAATCTTGCCCTCAAATAAAAAAATTATGCTTCTGATTAAAGAGGGAAATACCCCCATATGGGCCAAATATATGCCAGTGCGCACCATGAACCGCTACTTTCCTACTTCTTAACTGAACATTAAACAAGCGCAACAACAGGAATGGTGCTAGCAACAGAAAAGCCAATCAGCTCAACATTCGTCATGATTCACAGCAGGAGAGGGAGGAGAGGAGGAGGCTGCGGGGGGCAGAGACAACCAGAACAATAAGGTTTGTGCAGAACTACGTGAAAACCTTTTAAAAAAAAAAAATGTGAGAAAAGGCTTGAACCGTCTCACCAGGAAAGGTGTGGGTGTTAAAACACCCTCTTTCCCCACATGTGTGATGCCCTCAGATCAACCGTAGAGCTGATCTTGTACCATGAGCTACCCTCATGAAAATCCCAAGTTTATTTAATAAGTGGAGGCTATATTCTTTTTATATGGACCTGTGATTGGAAGGAACTCTGGCAAGAGTTTGAAGAGGCTATGGAGAATCACTTCCGGATGGCTTTGAGGAGATTCTAGTCCACCATCGGGAAGGGGAAGCAGTGTTTCCCACTGTGTACAGGGGAATGGGGGACCCTCCCTCCGAGGCTGATGTTGCTGAGGTGGTTTAAAAGCTACTCGGTGGCGGTGCTCCGGGGATGGAGGAGATCGATCCGCAGTTCCTCAAGGTTTCTGTAGGACTGTCTTGGTTGACACGCCTCTGCAACATCATGTGGATATGGGAGACAGTGCCTCTGGACTGGCAGACTGGGGTGGAGGTCCCAGGGGGAATAATGTCTCCCTGGTAATGTCTATTGAAGGTCAAGTCAAGGTTCTGTTGGATAGTCTAACCTCGGATTGAGAAGGAGCAGTGCCGCTTTGCTTTTTGCAGATGATGTGTGAAGCTGCTGAGATGAGAATGGGGACCTATCTTTAGTTGTGTGGTTATCATGATGTGTTGATGGTGAGTTTTCCACCAACAACGCTGAACCCCCGGCACACTGTGAAAACATACAAATAAAATATATTGTGATGAGCAGATTTTGGTTTAATGACTATGTTTACTGGAGTTTCTTGTTAATTCGTTGTAATGTGGAGGTTTATCTGCAGACAGGCTGTTAAGGAAGATGTTTACTCCGAGTCCTGCAGGCATGAAATAATAATTCTTATCTTTTTGTTTTTCCAGGATGAAGAGGAAATGGGAGAATTTATCACTTGAACCAACTAACCAAACATCATTTAAGTTGGAGCTGAACGAGACAAAGCAAATTCATAAATTCGCTGTTTGGGCATCCTACAACAAAACCCGGTCTCCGCGGTCCAGAGCAATCACCTTTAACCCTTTCAGAGACAGTATGTCAACACAAATGCTTAAAAAAAACTGTTAGCTTTATTTACCCTCTTTTCCTAAACTATGTTTCTTTGGTTAAATAAATGGTGGCTGCTATTATATTACACTTTTACAACAACATGGCCCGTTCCATGATCAGGTAACACAGAGCTTTTCAAACCAGCTGGTTTCATATGATGCAGCGTTTGGTTGTAGTTTACCAACAAGGGAACATAATTCAAGTCTTTACAGTTTTCATTTAGAGAGCAGCGCTTTCACCGTAGCTCCCATGATTCATCTTACAACTAAAGAATCTCACAGGAGATCTTTGTTTAAATAGAAGTACTGCTGTGTTTTTTCTCAGGGATTGTTGTTAAAGCCCCTCCACTGAACTTTGTCAGATTTTCTAACTTTTCTCCGCCTAACGTTGGCTAATCCAGCATCCTTCCTCACCCTGGCTCTTCTTTGAGATCTTTTTAGACAGTAAAAGTCAGTCTGTTGTTGAATCCTATCTCAACTCTGCTTTGTTGCTTTCCCTTTTCCCCCCCTCTCTTCAAAATGACTGGTATGTTGCTGTCCAGTTGCTAGTGTATAACATGGTGTCGTAAGAGACTGTGAAGTGATGCTCCAGGCCAGAAAAAGAAATAAATAGCTGGTTTCTCAGCCTCAGAAAGCTGTAGGGCTATGACAGTTCCTGGAAGGTACTTAATAAATGTCAGTTATGTAGTGGACCACAGTTCAACTGCTATAGTCAGAAGCTGCTGACTATGGTAAATGGTAACTGGACTGTACTTAGATATCATGCTATCATACTTAGATAGAATGTGCTTTTCCAGTCATGTTGACTACTCGAAGTGCTTTACACTACATGTCCCAGTCACACACTCATAGGTGAGAGAAAACCCATCGATGTCTATTTTAAAACCCGCCTGAAGACCCATTTTTAATGACCTGGCCTTCGATCTAGTCCCAGAACCAGCAGTCCTAGTGATGCAGTGCCAGAACCTGAAACCTCATCTGGTTTGGTCAGTACCTGGAGTTTCTAAACTGTCCATTTCATTAACATGCTCGAACCACCGGAAAGAATCAGCACCACATACATCCGGATTTCAATACAAGAGATGACGGCTAAATCTGGCATATTTAGAAGCGCTCTTATTTTTAATGCTCTGTCTCTGACAAATAAATAAGTAAATAGATAATATTATACCTCCAGTAAGAATTTGGCCCTATTGAAGCATGTTGAGCTCAAAGTGGTGTTAAACTTTTATTGGTGACCCACATGATACAAAACAGACCTGCCACTTCTCTCTTTTTGCTTCTTCATAAATAAAGCTTTGTAATGAAGCTGAACTACATTTGGTTTTTCTTGTGAACAGCCACAATAGGTCCTCCAGAGCTGTCAGTGACTGGATGTGGGACATGTCTTCAGATCAACATTACACTGCCAAAAGCTGACAGCCGGTCAAAGATTCATGACCTACAGCGTTTCTATGATGCCGCCTTCAAAATTCTGTGGAGGAAAGAAAACAAAGGAAAAATAGAGGTAATAAATCCATCTATCATTTCAAATAAAACATTTCTTTTAATTTCTATATGTAGTAACCATATTTATTTCTGCTAATATTTTTTTCTTTAGTATAATAATTGCTTGACCTAAAAAAAAAATACGACCTGGATTTAACTAAGCAAATTAGGCAGAGCCTCCTGCTGGATAATTACTGCATGGGCAGTTATCTTTCAGCTGGCATCAAGTTATTTAACCCCAGCTGAGCAGCTTCTCATGTCGAAAGACACATTTCGTGGTCGTGGAAAAGATGTTGGTCTGTTTAGGAAGGGTCAGATCATCAGCATCAAGCAGAGAAAACAAAAATGCTAAAACTGGGTTAAGAACCAACACATTATTAACATCTGGAAGGACAGCGAGGAACCATCGTCTTCCAGGAAGAAATGTGGTTGGAACAAATTATTGTGATTGATGATAAATTTATGGGTGAAATCAAGAAGTAAAAACATGTACACACACACACACACACACATTGCAAAGGGAAGTCAAGGGATTGGAACTGAACAGCTGTGTAGCCATAAAGAAACCACTAATTAGTGAGGAAGAGAAAAACTCTTCAGTTGGCTAGGGAGCATAAAGACTGGACTCTGGAGCAATGGAAGGTCATGTTACCTGATGAGTCCAGATTTACCCAGTTCCAGATTGATGGACCAGGTAATTCCATCAATGGATTTTTTTTCTCCTCGGAAGGCACGGGCAATCTAAGAAGACAATGCCAGGAATTCATCGAACTCAGATTGTGAAAGTGTGGTTCAGGGAACAGAAGACATAACTCTCATACGGAGACATATGGAGTATTGTGTGATGGTAATTCCTTCTTCTCAAACTATTTATAGAAACAAAATCACAACAGTGGTGGGAAACCACAACAAAAACTAATTTGTCATGTGTTAGGTGTGGAATTGGTCTGATGATATCTAAATGTGAACAGGATGATGAAGAGGACTGTTTAGATTCTGTGACACACTTCTTTTGCTTTTTTTGTTCTTCTTAAAGAGCAGCATGAAGTAGAATAAACACTGAAACACCGAACATTTGTATATGTTCTTTCAAAAGTTTAAAGAAAGCAAAACTTTATAATTTTATAATTCTTCTCACTGACCCCTGATTGAACAGGTTGACACCATGAATTGTTGACAAAGTGCATCAGTCATGTCTGGAAATAGCTAAGCAAAATCATTTCTTCCTGTTTGACTTTCAGGATTTGGAAACGCTTAACAAGAGTTTCACTTTAAGCAGCTTGGAAAAGGGTGTATCGTACTGTGTACAGGTGCACACAAAGATTCGGACAAACTCAAACACTGAACCATCTGGTTGGCACTGCAACTTCACCAGCCCTGTGGAGGCTAAAAGAGGTGAGCTGTTGGGACAAAGTTTTACTGTTTGAAATTTAAAGGTCTAGTGTGTATAATTACTGACATCTAGTGGTAAAAAAAGTGTATAGCACCTTGTGAATGGATGTCAGTGGCCAAAGATCTTCTAGACATAACCATGTTTTCATCTGAGGGTGGGTCTAATGGCCTCAGGTGTAGCAATAAATGCACTACAGGTACAATAACTCTTAACATTAAACTACACTGTCTTCTTCTATGGGCCTTTTAAGATGGTGGTTCTCAACTTTTTCTGCCATAGTCATAATTTTTTCTATCATAGTCACCATGGAAGCGTAGTTCGTTGAGGCTTAAAGCAGTTCCTTAAGCCCATTTCCACTAGCGGGTCTGTATGGGGTGATTTGGTTCGGCGAACCCTGATCTTTGATGCATTTTCCTCAGTGTTGGTGTATTACCTACACCGGGGGTGCCCCAGTCCGGTCCTCGAGATCTACCATCCTGCAAATTTAGATGCAACCCTTCTCCAACACACCTGAATCAAATGACTGGCTTGTTACCAGGCCTCTGCAGAGCTGAATGACATGCAGATGAAATCTGATTTAAGCATGTTGGAGAAGGGTTGCATCTAAAGGTTGCAGGATGGTAGATCTTGAGGACCAAACTTGAGCACCCCTGACCTACACCAACTGGTCTGGAGTGTGTGGAGACCCAACACTGTGGGTGGGCCCCAGTGGGCTAGACCCGTCCATTCACAAGTTAGGCCCTCCCATCAAGCCTTTCATTTTAATTTCTATACTTTTCAATATAATTTTCATTGATAATGAACGGTTATTTTTATAGTGGTTCTGAATTATCAGAAGTAGAATCAATTCCATATGAGCTTTGTTGCATTGAGAAAACTTACATCTCGACATATTTGCAAGTTGTGGATGTTTGTATATTTAATCTTTGTGTGCATGTAATCACCAAATCCCGCAATGATTTAAAGAACAAAATGCATTCTTTAAGTTATTGCACGAAGTCGTTAACTAGCTTCAGTGAAGTAGTAGCATACTGACACCTTTGGACCATGAACATCAGAAAGCGTTACAATGACGACGTGAAGAAAGGAACAGGTGTCACACAGCGAGAATCATCACTTCCAGCAGTCTGGGTGATTCCAGCAATGTGACGAGACACAGCGATCTCTTTCCCGCCCTGGTAGTCTGTTCTGGCGCCTGGACGGAGTGTGGGCCAGAATTTTCCAAGAGTTTAAGCTGTTAAAATATTATTTCCTCTGCTATATTTTCCCCTGCGCCCCCCTCACCATGTCACCATGTGCCCCAGTTTGAGAGCCATCATTTTAAAGCATTACTTATCCCAAACCGAGCACTAGCCCATATCAAAGTTGGTAGTGCAGTGTTAATGCTTCGCAAATAGTTGTTTGTCCATTCAGAGAATTCGTCCTAAAAATGGTGGCAGCTTACGTGAATGTGGACCCGTAGCATGTAGATATGAATGGTTCATTCAAGAGAATAAAAACATATGGTATTTTTGTAAAGTTGTTAGCTTTACACAGTTTTTAGTGATAGATTAAAGTTTTCTCTAACTGATCTTTGATTTTGTTATTTTGTTTGGAGGGCTGTAAAACTGTCCTGGGTACCGTATCAGGAACATTATTTTTCATTACTTTTTGGTTAATAGTAGTCTGCATTTCTCACCTGAAGCATGGTATCAGGTTATTGGTATCATGACATCTGTCGTTCAATGCTGGTTGACTTTTAAAGGTCTGTAACGTTCATGACTTTTGTGTGGGGGCCCTGAAATGAAATGTAATAATAGTGATAATGATAACTGGTACAACTAGCACAACAAATCATAGTAAAATGTACCACTTGGCCCCAATAGAAAATAACTGATTGTATTGTTTATGTTTCAGAGGTAGTTCAATATAAAATATTCCACACTGAGTAATAATCTTCTGTTTTCAGGCCCTGTTGTTTTAGGTACTGTTATTGCTCTGTGTATCCTTGTTGTCGTCCTGATGATGGCTATGTCATGCATGTGCTACACCGGATTCGTTTGCGAACTGAAAGTAACCAGGCCAAAAGCTCTAAGGGTAAGCTTTTTATTTATCCATTACATCAGTTATAAGTGCGCTTTCAGTAGATGTAGGATTTTAAATGAGAGGGAAAATCAGGTCTCTTCCTGATTGGACCAGATTCTGCTAGGGATCTCTAAAGGCCCCTTTAATGCTCCCTTATGTACATAAATAGCGATGTTTTTTTTAAACATTGTCATACGTCGCTTTTCTGTTTCCTTCCAGTGCAGAAGACGGAGGAAACAGTCTGCGTTTCCGTCTATCTACGTATCCGTCTGTCTGCCGTTACGTAGACACTTACACGGCTTTTAAATTAAGTGATGTATTATTGTCCCTTTTTAGACCAGAGCTGTTGTTATTATATTATTTATTATTATATTATATTATTATTGATCTCATTAATCTTCTTACCTCGTTTGTGTGAAGTTGAGAAGAGTTTTAAATTGACTCTTTTTTAGATAATAGACATTTTTGACACTGAATCTGTGTTGTATTCTTGTTTCTTCTTAGAATATTGGGTCAGGAATTGATAAGAGAATCAATAAAGAACTGGATCAATAGCCAGAATTGATATCAATAAAATCTTATCAATTCCCATCCCTAATTTGGATTCCTTCCTGTGTAGCTTCCTAACGACACACACTTTTCTCCAGACTGAAAGATCCACATAGCGAGTGGACAAAGACTCCGTACAGATAGACCAGTACATGTGCGCACACACAACAGGAGAAACTAAGAGTGGCATGCTAAAATTAGGGCTTTTCTCTCAGGGTTTTCCAAAACATTACACTACAGCTCCTTGTCACCACTTCTGTTCATAACGTTTGTGGACAGAATTTCTAGGTGTTGAGGAAATCTGGTTTTGTTGGGATGAGAATCACCACCTCTAAATCTGAGACCTCAGTCCTCAACTAGACATGACTGCAGTGTCCTCTCCGAGTTGGGATTGAGTTCCTGCCCCAAGAGGAGGAGTTTAATTATCTCCACATCTCTGTGATGGAATGAGTTTCCCTCCCTTAGAGATGGAGTGAGAAGGTCACTCATCCAGGAGGAGACAGAGTTCGTTGCTGCTGCTGCCCTCTAGACTATGGATGGATGATTTGTCTGTATATGTTCTTATGTATGTGTTTATTTATGGTTTAAATTATTTCCTCATCTTTTCATTATTTTCCATATTTTTCCCCTGTGGTACTCCTACAGCTCCATGCTTAGTACCGGAGAAAACTAATAGTATGAGAAAATAATTTTTGCCTTTGTGTTTGATAGAAACACGTTTCAGGTGTAGTTTACTCAGAAACCACACTTCACCTTTGCTGCCACAGAGCACCACCTACAGCAGATGAAGATTTAGGATGTTTTGCTCTAAATTTAGTAGAAACGTTTCGTCTCGAGTCTGTTCCTCTCATTCTTTGTGTCTTTACTCCCTTTTTCTTTATCTAGACATTTCTATTGAAGAGCTCCATCATGACTCCAAACAGGACCATCTCAAACCAGATCTCCATTAACTCAGAAACCAGCACACAGAGGAATTATAACAACTCCACAGCATCACCTCCTGCCACCATGGACGGTGACGATGAGAAGGACCATTATGAAGAGGAGGAAGATAAGACACATCTATATTTAGACAGAGCTGCAGACCCGTCTTCGTGTGAAAGTTCCCTGCAGCATTCTGGTGATGTGTGTGGCAGCAGGACGTCGGCTGGACCCGAGAACTATGGGGGTTCAGCAGAGAGCCTGCCAGCAGAGACAGAATTTGATCAAGACCATGACAAGGTTGAAGGAGCAGAAATCAGATACAATTTCGATCAAACTGGAGTCCTGGGACAAGTCAGAGGTGGGGAGGAAGAGGAGCAGAAAGAAGAGGAGGAGGAGGAGGAGGAGGAGGAGGAAATGAAGGAAGAGAAGGACACGCAGGACAGCTCAGATAATGTAAATCTGTTCTCAGTCTTCGTTTCTTCGCTGGCTGGAGGCTGTGAAGATCAGGAGGAGGATACAGAAGAATCTCTTACAGACTTTTTGAAAGTTTCCAGTCTGGAGAATTTGAGTCAGAAAGTCTCAGAAACCGAATCAGAAGATGAGACATCTCAGCTGTTGAGAGATGGTCCAGGGGGAGATGTGGGCACTGGTTATGAGCAGCTGGGCGCAGTGTGTGTGTCCGGGTGAAAAGTTGGACATTGGTCGTAATGCCACTTGGCTTATTATAATAGAAACAAGGCAGCATTTTAATGAGAATCTTGGGACGATCTTGCTCATTGAACAGGAATGTTTGGCCAAATATAAAGACTTGCATGACTTGACGATTTCCGTTGCAGCTACGTCTGTTTTTTAGTGCTGCACAGAGAAATATTTTCTGATTTTGAGTGTCCTAATATCAAGGCTTAGTGTCTGAGAGCTCAAGGAAAGTTGAGTGTTTTATCTTGAACATGAATTTTGGAATAGAAAGAAAATTGCTTGGTTTGTAATGAAGTAGAAAATCAACAATAATCTGTGATTGTCTTCTCTGCAGGCTCTGGATTCAGCCTTGTACTTTTATTATGTTTCTCAGGCTTACTGCAAACTAGAGTTTTATGTCATGTTTGTTATTTATTTTTTAAATGTCTTGGATAGCAGATTAAATGAATGGTGATCAGTAATTAAGTTCTAAAGTTTTTTTGTGAGTACCAACATGGCATAATTTCGTACGATAAATAAACAAAATTACACACATTTTCTGTGATTGGCTGAAGTGCTTAAAGGCGAGAGCTACAACGTTAACTCCTCCCCACCAGTAGGTGTCGCCACAGCCTTAAATTCTACTAGTTGCCAGGTGTGCAAACAATCCGTATGTGAACATAGAGAAGGGATGACAAGTGAGGAGTCTTTCATGGTTATGAAATCCTTTCCGGGTGCCTATATAACACCATTACTCACTGTAACAATCTTATTGTAAAACATGTTTAGATCACTTGGATCTGTTAAATGCAGAGAACTAATTTCCCAGTTGGGATCAATAAAGGAAAAAATATTAACAACTAAACAGCTGACGGACAAATGCCATCTAATGTCCGTTAACATCCTTTTTGATTGTATAGTTTTTTTTGTTTTTTTTATAATTATCATTTATTGTGATTGAACCTGTTATTTTAATAATGATCGTTTATTAATTTTCACACTTTTAATTAGCTCATGTCAGCTAACTACTTATTATCCAGCCTGAAGGACATCCATCCAGCTCCAGTGAGGGCAGTCCAGGTCTGGAGAGAGGCAGGAGAGGCGTGGGGGCTGGTACCATTAAGGCAGACACTGGTTCACGTAGCACACAGTTGGTCCAGCACCACTCGTACTAATCTGGCTGGTTAACAGCGCCACACCCATCTGATTGTTTCCTAGAAGATACATCTCTTTTGGTAGTGTAATAAATCTACTAAAAAATGCTTTGCATTTGTATTAGATTATACTTGTATTTTAGAGACAGAGAAGAGGCAGAGGATGTGGAAACAGGAGGAAGACGGCAAAGCAGAGGAAGGGGTGGAATAAACAGACAGCCAGAAGAAGATGGGGAGAGAGCCTTAGTCCCGCAAGAAGAGAGAAAGTTTCGGACCGAGGAGTTAGGCTCTTTGCCAGGGAGCCTGGTTTAGTCTTTAAAGCATTAATGGCATGTCAACATCAGCATGGTTCCCCACAAACTGCTGGTGTGCCAGACATTGCATGGTGCATATGTGGTCGGTGCAGGGACATGCCAACTGATCTGGAGAAGCTATGCTGTGGCCAGGAACCAGACTACCAGCCAGCTGCCTCACTTCTCCTTGTACTGCTTGAATGGAGGTAAGCTTAGAATTCACCGGCAGTACAGGGACGACCTTCTGGTTGTGAGGCCAGCTAGGGAACCTGGTGATGACAACCAGTACCGTTACGCATATGGCAGAATGGCTCTCTGGGTCAGGGAAACCGGCTTGTCATCCCCAGCTGCTACGTGTCGGCCATCAGGGACCGCTTCCCTGATCCTCATGGGTAGTACACAGGTTTTGCTCCTGGCTGCTAAGCCAAAATAATAACAATATTTAACAATAACAAAACATCTAAATAAAGTAGAATTCAAACATTTTGTCTATCCTTATCCAGACAACACAGATATTTTATAGAAAATGTAAACATAATTTAGAACATGCAAAAATAAGCAACATTAAATTTAATGGTGAATTAAAATAAATCTTTATTCAAAATAAAAATAGTCATAAAAACAAATATAAACAAATATATATATATATGTGTGTGTGTGTGTGTGTGTTTTGTTTTTGTTTTTTTTTCTGTCTGTAACAAAAAGACTGCAGGTTGAATCTTTAGAAGCTGTTATACTAAAATGTAAAAACGAACCATGAACTGGTCGTAGGTTTCAGCTTTGCAACACACCCACCACAAATGGTTGATAATGTCCTGCAGCCAGACAAGCAGCTCTGGGTCTCCCTTGGTCTTTGCTACCTTATAAGTAGACGCACAAAATAATTCTGGTTTGATAAATACACTTTTGGTCAATTTGGGTTTACAGTGAGAAGTAACACATTTTAGTAAGATAAATAAAGTTTTAGTCAGCAGGAGTTTCTATGTCAGGTAACACTTACTGCAGACATCTTCTCCAGATTCTTTGACCCATGTCAGCTGTGTTTGACTCCAGGAACACGTCCATGGTCTGTTTGACATAGTAGAGCAGTGCAGTGTTTCCATCTCGTCAGTGACAGAGACAGATCATATCAATCCTTTTAGAAAGCTCACTCACCCATGAGGGCAGAGATCTGTACATGGGCTTCTGTAAACACCTCAACCACCTTGACTTCAGCAGGGAGTTAATATTAAATTAGTCAGTAAATAAGCATACCTGCATGTGGTATTAATTTTAAAAATACAATAAAATCTACAAAGATTTGGCATTAAAATACAACAACAACAACAACAAAAAACTTGTGTTACAGAAACTCAGCCAGTCCATAACGCTTGCTTAACCCCGTGCACGGGTGGAGACATTGAAGGGTGGATGGCAGTCACACTTTATCCCGCTTGGTCAAAGATCTGTTACTTTGCTATCGTTCATTGGTTTGCTGCAGACCGTAACTCACATGTACAGAAAGAACAGTACAAGGACCACATCAGAAACTACATTCACAATATTATTTTCAATAAATACCTTATATGTAAGGACATCTGCTTAGTGGTAGAACAAGAAATGAAGCCAGCTGTTAGAGACTGTCTTCATACACAATGAAGGCACGCTTCCCTATTAGATCTTCCTCACTCTGAATCTGGAGTGGTGGTGGGAGGTTCGGCGGTATGGTGGTGGTAGCTCATGGTCTGGGACATCATCGTTTTTGGTCCACTTTGAGAAATGTAACGGGTAGGTCCCATTTGTAGACAGCGCTGTTAGTCTGGCAACTCCTGAGCTCCGCTTCACGTGACATCAACCTACTAATGCTATTGGCTTAGAATCCTTTAGCGTAGATGTTGGCATTGCAACCAAATGTAAATATTTATATATTTTAGACCCATCAAAATTTATTAATTAATTATTTATTTATATACTGTAATATTTTTTTCCATTCAAATTAATACTTTTATTCTGCAACCCTGTCGATGTTCTTTATGCCATATTTTTGAAAAATGTATTGTTTTGATGAAAAAGTTATAGCTATGACCTTTACCAAAATTTAAATATCTACCAGGTATCGTCTACAGACATTTTAAATAAAAAAGTTTAAAGTAAAGAAGTCGTGGCTTCATGAGCTGTTCTTAGAGACTTGTACTCTGCATGTTTATTAATGTTCCAATTAAAATGTGTTTTTAATTTTTTTCTACTCCATGGGCCTACATGTAGCCTACAGTAAACTATTGAAATGTTTTTATTTTGTTCAGTTTTTAGTTTATTATTTCAAATTCATGAAGTGAGAGAGAGATATAAAGGTTTTGAAAATAGTACCGGCAAGAATTTAAGTCTACTTTCGCCCCTGAGAATAGGTTAAATCGTTTTAAAGTTGCACCTAAACCTCGAAACAAAACATTCGCTTGTGCAAAAATTATCAATAATGCACACTGAAAGCACGATGGCAAAAAGTTGTTTGTGTAGTGTGTATGCATCAGATCCACAGCTCCTCTCTTCCTTTACTTTAAGCCCCGAGCCCATTTTCATCATGTTTATACTAATAATACAAAATTGTTGACACACACATTTTTTCATTATCCCTGAAAGTTTGTGTGTATCCAGGTTACACGTCGCCATCATGACTTAAAAAGCAGGCCAACATGTTGGAGAGCTTTATTCGAATATCACTGCAAATTAAACAATGGCAGGCTTTTTTTTTCTTTTTTTTTTTAGGTCAAAAATAGCTTTTATTCCAGAACAGTCACAATGCTGAATACTCATATTTTTTATACTATATTTCTGATTTGTACAGCTTGTGTTTTATACTTTTATTTAGTGTGATGGAGGCCTTTTTATCCATACACATTCTAAAAACCAACTGTATGTCAATGTTGCACTTTACATTATATTGGTGAGGCTTTTTAGGTGTAGTCTGCACCAGACGGAGTTTTTATAGTTTGTATTTATTGCATGTTTTAATCTAGTTTGGTTTTATTTATTTCATTGGGTTTTTTGGTTAAGCCTGCTACACACAACGATTTTTGGGCTGTTTTTGTCTCGATTTTGCCTTTTCCCGACCTCGGACGACAAACGGCCGATCATCATGAGATTTCCCTGTCCAATCATCATTTGGTCTGTGGCGTGTTACGAGACGATTTGTCCCGATATTCCGCTCCAAAACAGGTCGTAGCCGACAGCCGACGGAATATTGATCAGGTTTAATATTTCAGAGTCGATTTCTAAGTAAAGCCGATGACTCGAGCATTGTGATTGCGTGGATGGTGACGTGGTACGGAATGTAGCCAATCAGAGAGCGAGCTGGCTGGAAACAAGGAAGTAAATAAAGTCAATAGCTGTGTCTGAATGTGCACCCTATTCCCTACATGTCCAGAGAGAAAAAAGTAGGGCACTCAAAATTACCCACAATGCATCTTGAAAAGTAGTGAGCATCGTTGGTCACTAGACGGATCAATATAGACCTCAATGCATTGTGGACAGAAGCTAAACATGGTGCAACAAGGTGAAAAATTTAAGTAGCGCGAAATGACCTATGGTAAGAGAGTATTGTATTAGTTATGGGAGAAAGAAATGTAGAGAACTTAAGGAACAAGAAAGACAATTAATTCATAACATCAATATACACTAGAAATATTCGATCAACAGAAGCTGATAAGAGTAAATTTATAGAACTTAAATTTATAGAACTACAGTCTAAATTAGATTAAATTTATCAGAAAAAAGCACGGGTGCATTTATTCGTTCCAAAGGTAAATGGATTAAAGAAGGAGAGAATTGTTCATATTTTAGTTGTTTAGAAAAAGTANGCACGGGGTGCATTTATTCGTTCCAAAGCTAAATGGATTGAAGAAGCAAAGAAAAATAGTTCATATTTTAGTTGTTTAGAAAAAGTAAGACAAGAAAGAAATGCAATTACTGTTCTAAAATCAAAACGGTTACCAACCCCAAAGACATTTCTAATAAACTATTACGGACTGACAGCAAATTTTTATCAATTCTTCTGGTCAGATTTAAGGGAATTACTCTACAAAGTACTGCTAGTATGTTTACGGAATAAAACGTTAACAACAACAATGAAACAAGGTTTGATCATCTGAATACCAAAACCAAATAAAGATTAAACAATTATTGAACATTTAAGACCAATCACTTTACTAAATTTAGATTATAAAATATTCTCACACATGCCTTGGCTCCAAGATTAAAAAGTGGAATAAGTACAATCATAAATGAACCTCAGTCTGGTTTCTTACTAAATAGATCAATCATAACAACATCCGCATTGCTCCAGATGTGTTAGTTAGACTATAGTCACCTAATAGAAGATGATGGTATTATTTTAAAGCTTTTGACATGATAGAACATCATTTTATCTGACAGTCACTGCAACTTTTTGATTTTGGTGCTAGATTTACCAAAATTATCTCAATGTTGTACAAGGATATAACAAGTGCTATTTTACTTCAGTCAGGGACTACAAGAAGATTTGGTATTAAAAGAGGARTTCGACAAGGAGATCCAATCAKCCCTCTTCTCTTCATTTTAGGAACAGAGATGTTATCTCTCTATATGAAGAACAATAATAAAGTAAGGCCACTGAACGTGCTCGGCTCCCCTCTGATCATCACACAGCAGGCGGACGATACAGCTGTTCTTAAAGAATGCTGATCCCGAAGCATTAAAAGCTGGTTCCTTTTTTTCTGGAGCATCAGGATTAAAATTGAATGTGACAAAATGTGAGATCTTAGCCATACATGGAAGTACTTCTCCCTTGATTTATAATATACCTGTAAAAAACGAAGTAAAATACTTATATTATTTAAAGAGTTTAGAGACCGAGAGAAAACAAATATTTAACCTGTGATAGAAGAAAATCAAAGAATCTTTAATAGTTGGCTT
>CM047986.1:31999751-32015827 GCA_026261665.1 Melanotaenia duboulayi | reverse complement strand
TTCTCTAAGCTTCTGTTTGCAGAGAGGCAACTTCCAAACCTTCTATTTTTTTTTAAACCTTAACAGCTGCCATAAGACAAAATCAAGAAAATAAAGGAATCCATGCTAAAANCAACGAATTCTGGACAATGCTGGCACCCAAAAAAACCAAAACAAACAAACTATAGAACATAAGATAAGTCTTTATGCTGATGATGTATTACTTTTCCTCCAGAACTCACCAACATCTCTCCCCCAGAAAATCACACTCATTAACACATTCTCCTCAGTTTCTGACTACTCTATTAACTGGTCTAAGACTATAGTTATGCCCATTAACTGTGACTAACAAAACACACCCAATGCTACAATACAGTTTGGAAACATTAGATATGTAGGCATAAACATTTCTCCCTGATTATCAGAACTAACAAAGCTAAATTATTTCCAGCTTCATTATAACAATAGAGGATGATCTCTCATTGTGGAAGCAATTACCCAAATCACTCATGGGGAGGGTTGGCTCATGGCGATGTGGCATGGCCGCTGATGGGGCCTGGGTTAGTAGGCGAAGAAGTGCTGAGTGGGGTTCAGGGGATTGTACAGGGAAGTGCTGGGGTGTGTTCAGGGGTGAAACTGAGGGGTGTGTCTGTGTGTGTGTCCTGGCATGCATGCCAGGATGAGTGGGAGGGGGCGAGGACACAGTTTATTAGATAGTGCATTATTTTTCAAAAGTCTTAAAGAGAACATTTCTAAATTAAACTTAAGAGTTTTAGATTTTGAACAAATTATCAAAGCGTGTTTTAACTTTTTCATTACAGGTCACAGAAAGTTAACTATAGTGGAAAATTGCATGAGTAAAACCCATAAATTGTACAAAATAATGTGTAAAAAAGAGATTCGGTCTAGAATTTCTATCTAGGTGTATTTTTGGACTCACTGGTGGTGACAATTCCTTTGCGGGTGGAGACAATTTGACCCTCTGCTGTGTAGGCCGTGACTACAGCATGGTATGTTTGAGAGCATTCCAAGTTGTCCACATGAAGCTCTGTGCCTGATACATTGGTCTTAAGCACCAGGACATGGTCGTGCAAACGTGTAACCACAACCTCAAAGTAAACAAAGAGCTTTGGCTCTAAGGTGCTCCATCGCAACTTCAAGCTGCTGGAGGTGACATTAGAGACATGCAGCTCCTCTGTGTATAGGGGATAAGACATAAAGGTGTCAAAGGCAGTAAACATTTTCTGAAGAAGAAATGAAAGTACATCTTATTACATCTTACCATCGTGCTTTCTTTGAAGAATGTCTTGGTGACTTTCATGATGTTTCTGATGTTTCCTGTAAATGTACAAATACATTGTAAATGAATCTATGCATGTTACTGACAAATCAACAGTGGGCAATGAAACAATGTAGATTTTTTCCATGCAAACTTACTCAGGTTGCTTTGATGATGTGAATGGGTGTTTTACTGGTTGGTCACTCTGGAACCATGTGCAGTTTTTGGATAGCTCAGGGGACATGTATTGAGCATTTTCAACTAAAAATCACAGGATGTGGTTAGACTGGTGCAATAAATGGCATTATTAAGCATTACTGATAACTCGCTCTGATATGTTAAACTTACTGCTGATGTACTTTGGCAGCAGCTGGCCAAAGGTTTGAATGTGTTTGTCATAGAAGTTAGAAATGCTTTCCAGCCGCTTGAAGAAGACGTCTGAAGGTTCGCTTGCCATGCGGGCCAGGACATGAGCATCCCTAGCAGTAATTGTTTGACCAACACCCATGATGACCAAGAAGTAGCCTTTACATTTTATTTCAGTGGCAATGCGCACCAGCTGCTCCTCTTCCTGCTCCACATTTCCTGTCACAAACAGTATGAGTACCTTCCTGTCACGTGGGTATGGAGCTTTCTCAAACACTTGCTCCACTGTAGATTCAATAGCTGCTGCGAGCGCGCGACCACCCTCTAACTGCTGTGTCTTCATCAGCAAGAATTTAACAATATCCTGAGCTGTTTGGTGTTCTGTCAAGCCAATGTCCACATGAATGGGAGAGCCAGTTTTGTTGTTGATAAACTCGTAAGGAGCTTGTTGGATGACAGAGACTCTGGCGTGGTGAATGGATGAAGTGGGATTCGAAGATATGTGAAGCTGCTCCACCATGTGAGCTATGTATTGCTTGATCTCAACAAAGAAGGATGGGTAAGTAGATTCAGAGCTGTCTATTATAAAAGCCATGTCGATGTCCACATCAGACTGGAAAGACCTCCTGTCTCTGCTACTTAATATGGGTACATAGTCACACATTTGGTCTGGAGAGCAGATATCTAAAAAAGAAGAACATAATTAAACACAAATTTTACTGCAACAGTACTGTGCAAAAATCATAGGCCACCATTTGTTTCTTTATATTTCACCTTAGAAGAACCAGCCTTTATTTGTAACCTTTTAAAATGTTTCTGAACAATAGTTTTCTAGGCTTTTAAAGTTTTTCTTTTGAAAACTATACGTTTTATTCACACATTGCCAGTTCTGTTCTTGTACCTGAGCATTATTCCATATCCATACCATACCTATGAGTTGATCAAGAAATAAATAAACAAGCAACCTAACTTATACTTGTGTTCATATGACAAGAAAATGTAGCACCAAGGACCAATCTTAAGTTGCTTCTTTAAGCACTTATTAGCAGCCTGTCACAAATAAACTTAATTTGTTTACACTTTTTGTTGTATTTATGAAAAATGCCAGTGATGGCATATAACATAGTATTTCTGCACCAATTCCCAAAAGACTACTAACTGAAAATGTGGCATAGTGTGCAGAGTATCTACAAAAAGTTTGAGGAAACTGGACAAGTAGAGGACAAAAGATAAATTTCAGACCTAAAAGACTACAGCAAATGAACAGTAATCAAAAAGGCATCCTTCAGAAATTCAGCAAAGACTTGGCATAAGATGTGAGAGATGCATCTTGACTTTCAGTATGCATTCTGTATGCATGGGTCAAGAAGCCATTCTTCAGGAAGGGAGAAACGAAAAAGGAAGAAGGAACTAGATTAGGAATAGAGCCTGGAACTCAACATTATTGATGCAGTGTGGGATGATCTGGACAGAGAAAGGAACAAAAGGCAGAAACATCCATGAAGAGCTTTGGAGAGTCCTGCTTTGGATGCCAGAAGAACTTAAAGAAATGACAGAAATCTTATCTAAGAGGATTTATACTGTTTTTGGGGAATAAAGTTTGTCACCAATTTCTACTTCAAACATATTTGAATTTTAAAAACATGATTTATAAAATGTGTTTCTATTCATGTTTGCACATGGTTTGATAAATTAGTGCATCTTCCATTTTCCATAGAATACATAAAGAAATAAGTACTGTCTTAAGACTTTTGCATTGGATTTTACTTTAAGGCAATCTGTATTTAGCAAATAAAGCACTGGAATTAATATACTGCATTAAACTGTTTTGTTTTTTAGCCAAGTTCTGTAACAATGAATGCATTAACCTTTTGCTGTTAGACAAATAAATATAAGAACTCAATTTTCTTTTTTGTCATTCTTCCTAAGGGTATCTCAAAAATAGAGATTATAACAATAAATTAAAAATATAACAATGAAACTATTAATCCCTTACAGTTATTTAGGCACACACACACAGTTCTCACCTAAGCAGACATGGCAGCTCATGATCTTTTGAAGGACTGAATTGTACTGTGTACTTCCAGGGGCTGGAAGAACAATCACCTGGGCCAATGCTGTGTTGTTGACCTAATGTACAGGGAGAAAAAACAATCAAGAAATGTATAATTTTGTTGTTTTCCACAGAGAACACAACTATTTATAACAAACTGTAAAATATTTAATATATTTTTTGAATTTCCTTCTACCTTCACTGCTCTGCTGAGTGCTGTGTCTGCACGGTTGACCAGGAACAGAGTGGCGATTCCAGCATCGTGGAGGCGGATAGCTGCATTTGTAATTGCTTGAGTCTGACCAACTACATCACCCACGAAAAAGATGGCTACCTTCCTCATGAGGAAACCACTGCGCACCCTCTTAAAGGTGTTCTGGGCCACAAAGCTCATGGCCGTTTCCAGGCTACGGGGCTTTCTTGTCTGTGGAATTTGCAGTCCCTCAAGGCGCTCCACTAGAGCTCGTTTCTTCATTGAATCAGCAAATCTGACCTCGGTGATTACTTCATTGTTGTACAGGGTCAGAGCAACGCGAGCTCCTCTTGGACAGTTGCTCTCAGTGATGGTTATGTTTTTGACTAGCCGCACAACTGTGTTACGCATGTTGTTGAAGACTGAACGATCAAGTCCCTGAGAAGCATCCAGGGCAAAGGCCAGCTCAGTGGGGTAGAGTGGGCATTCCTGCTTACCTAATAGTGTGCACACAGAGATACTGTTTAGTGCATTGTTGTGGACATAGTACACACGTACAGTACAGTATTCAAAGTATATCTTCCAATGACAGTAACATTTTTGTACTTACCAAAGCAGCATTCTGATGGAAAAAAAAGAAGAGAAAATCCCACAAATCAAGGTAAGATATTTTTTAACCTCAAAAGACATAAAAATCATTCATTTTAATGTAATTAAAAGGCATTGTTGAAAATTAAAAAACAACTGCTTACGACAGTTATCTCGGATCTTTTTGACGAGGTCACATTGCTGAAATGAGAAAGGGGCGTGAATGAGAATGACAGAACAAAACATCCAGCATAACAGTGTTGCCCATAAATGTTTTTAAGATAAGCATGTTTGTGTTCATAAGCAGCTATAGACATTCATATTGCCAATAAAATATGAATTCAACAAGACTGCTTTTCACTGACAAATGGGAATTCATCTCATTTCCCTCTTGCAGCTTTGAACAGATCTTGTCAACACTAACTCAACAGCACTCGACAGACATAAGTTATGTATATTAAACAAATGCAACTACAGTAAAACAGTTACAGTAGAACAATTAATGTAGAACTGCAAGCAACATTAATATAACAGACACACTGCAGAAACTAACTAAAACTAAATACTAAACTGGGCTCAGAGTTAAATTAGTTGAAATAAAACATACAAAAATATCCTTGGGTCTCAAATAATCTGTTCTAAATTTGTTGATCAAATATAGTAGGCTACGAATAAAAAACATAGTTTTATTTCCATTATTATTTTTCTCAAAATTAAATTTTTATCCTAATGGTTGGTAATGAAAATGCACGGGTCTGCTCAGATGGCCATGGAGCCCTTGTAGATGAAACTTCATACTTTCCTTCCACATACTAAGCAGCATAATTGAAGGGAGTTAAAAGAGTAAAAACTGAACAATAACTAATGCAGTTTGAGACTTTGTTCAGAATTTAAAATGCTGAATTATGAAATGGTTCAATCTAAATGTATGTGAGCATAACTTTGAACTAGTTCTTGTAGTGTGACTGTAGCTAAAGAAAAAAAGAAAAAAATTGATTGCTTGGTACAATGCAGAAGAGTGAACAGGTGGTACACACATTAACACCAGGTCCTCTTGGTCCTTTCATACCCTGTGGGAGAAAAGAACAGTTACATTAAAAGAGCATTGGGTAAATTCACAAAAAAAATCCACTTTTTTCCACCTGTGCTCACAGTAACTACTAATACTTTCTGTGTTCGTGGTTTTACGTTTTAGCTTTCGGATTACCTCAAACTTTTGCTTTGTTGCTCATTTCCCTCGTCAGTATTCAGACCTCTAGCTGAGTTTTATGGTTTCCTTATCATTTTCTTGCTCAGTTACTTGTGGTTTTTTATGTGTGGATGTTTTTCAGATCACAGCTGAGTGTGAAATGGTGAGGATGTATATCAGGTCCTATAAATCTGAAGCTATTGTTCTCGACCAAGAGAGCGCGGAGTGCTCTTCCTGGGTCAGAGGACGGTCTCTGTGTTTAAATATCTCTGAGTTATGTTCATGAGTGATGGCAATTTGCAGTGAGGGATTTACGCATGGATTGGAGCCTCATCTGCATTTCTACACTGTATGTTGTTGTAAAGGGAGACCTAAAGGGTGAAGCGCTCGTTTTACTGATCTGTTTTCATTCTGACCCTCACCTATGTCTGAAGTTTGAATATTTTAAATGCTGAAATGCCTTGCTTTAACATTATCTTTTTAAATGCTACTTCAAATGCAAGTTATACTTGCTGTCCTGTTTTTAAACTGTCTTTGAAAAGTATTTCCTTTTTATGTCATTATGTAAAAATGACAAAAAGAGAATTTTGAATGTTGAAAAGCTTCAAGCCATCAGGAGGAGCTTATACTGTAGGAATAAAAAAAATCAGCTAAAGTAGTTGGGATGGCAACTTATCACCTTCTTTTAGAGACAACCAGCTGAGAATAATACCCAGGATTGGTTGGAGGGATTTATCCTGTCTGGCCTGAAAATGTCTAAGGGTATTGCTTTTTTTCTTTTTTAAAAGATGAACAAGATTTTTTTTCTGCCTCTTATGTTAAGTTTACTGAATATTTGTGCTTAATTTCTGTATTTTGTGTTTATTATATTAAGTCAAAATCTTAAGTAATCTAAATAATTTAGGACTATTACATTTTGAAACATACACCATATGTCCTACATTTCAACTCTATTAGAAGATTAAAGGAAAAAAAGAACTGTTGCCAGGTCAATATACATGGTTAATCCTATACATATGTTTGTCATTTGTGGCACCACATCATTGATCAAGGATTTACAGAACATAGCTAAGTTTAGAGTTTTAGGATGCTTACATATGGCCCAGGATATCCAACTTCTCCCTTTTGTCCAGCTGTGCCAAAACCCCCTGAGACACCCTGGGAAAAATAAATTTAAAGCAAGTGAAAAACATTCAATTTCTAAATTATACAAAAGAGAAATTTAAATTAATTACTGATGAAGGCATGCCATGAATGCTATGCTTCTGAAGACAAACCAGTACAGTAAACATATGTACCTTTATGTTCTGGGAAAATACAGGATTTCACAGGTTGAATGTTCACAAGTCCACAATTTACATTGACTAAATTTAAATGTGGACTTAAACAATACATAAACAATACTGAAACCTTACCCTCTGTCCACGGTTTCCTCTGGGACCAGGTCCACCCCGGGAACCAGGATCTCCAGCTGCTCCCTGAACCCATGGAAGTAAAGTGAATAAATGCATCAGGAAGCCCAAGCATACTTAAATTTTCAACCTTTGTCAAAATTTCACCATTATTGTATGTTTTCCATTACCTTGAGTCCAGGGAATCCTGGGAAACCTGGATCACCCTTTAGGACAAATAAGTATTTATATAAGTAAGCATTGATCGGATTAATGCTATTTTAAGACAATAGTAAGTATCTGCATATGCTTATAAATGATTAATGATTCACGAATTCATGATTAATGAATGAGTTGAAAGGATTTTGTGTTTTTTCTTGACTTTTTAAATCCTTTTTTCTTATACATACATGCTCTAAAAACAGCAAATATGAGTGGCAATGTGAACTTCACTGCCTTGTCAATTGTGAAATTATTTTATTAACACATCTATCACAAAATTTGCCAGAACCATCATTTAGATTTACTCAGCACAGAAGTGAACGTCTTCACATCATTAAGGCAAAACTTCAGTTCAAGGATGACTCACCTTCCTTCCTTTTGGGCCTTCAAAACCCATCCCATCTCTGCCATCTTCACCCTGTGTGGAAAACCAGACAAAAAAAAAACTTTTTCTTGGTTAAAAGCTGAAGAGTTGCAGAGGGAAAATAAGAGCAGCGTACTTTCCCATGCCGTAACTGTAATGTTACCGTTGTTCTATGTTATAAAGTCATGTGGTGCAGTTTAGGATTTAACAAATACTCGTGATTAAAAACAGGACAGATGAGAAGTTGTGACATGAGTAATGACAGTTACGGATGGAAAATACTTCTTAGACTAGACTGATCTTAGCCGATCCCAGGTTCTGTTCCCACTCATGGCACCACACCAGTTTGACAGAAACATGCAAGTTTAACTTTTTCTTGTCTAAATTATGTTTATTTCCCATCTGTTTTACACTGAGTAATGTCATAAGGACAGAATATGTGGTTTTGTTCTTACAGGCTCTCCTCGGGAGCCAAGGGGCCCAATGATACCCTTTAGTCCTGGGTCCCCAGGCTCTCCCTACAAAGACAAGACAAAAAAAAAAGAAAAAAGAAAAACAATTAAACAAAGATCCCATCAGAAGCAGACACAGAAAATTAAGTAGTCAAATGGAAAGTCAAGGTTTTAGATTTTTTATTCGGGACTGTATTTTAAAACCATTGGATCAGGTTCTGCACTTTTAATCAAACTCATCTCCTTTTTTGCAAGAAAGACCTGAATGTTTTTTTATTTTTATTTTCAGACACATTTTTTCCAAATGTGTATCCAGTAAAGTGAGAGAGCTTGTCTCAGGGTAGTGTGTTTAAAAATTAAACAAGGCTGTTATGTAAGAATAGCCCTTCCTTTTCAGTACCTTGCGACCAAGAGGTCCTCTTCTACCTTTTTCACCAATGGGACCTGGGATACCTCCAGGACCCTATACAAAATCATGAGATTATTATTAAGTTTAGATCATTATTGTTACACAATAACTGGCCTATTAATTTTACTCACTCTTGGTCCAGGGCTTCCGTCCTCTCCTCGAGGTCCCGGTGCCCCCCCAGGTCCAGCTGGACCCTGAAAAAACACACAGCAGGTGTCATTGACATGCAGTATTATTTACGCAAGTTGGTTTATGATGAGAGAGATGGGGTTGTTGGGGTTGTGGAAAGGTATGGTGTTTCAGCCCAGTCCAAACATTTTCTTTATGGACAATGTAGAAACTTCAGATAAGAAAACTGCTATTTCAGTCCTACGAAATAGTTTGATTTGAGATTTGAGACTTTGAGAGATTTGATTAGATTGTTTTTTGTAGATATAATTGCATATAATCTTGTGAAAAATGTATGAACTTACTCTGGATCCTGCAATACCAGGTTCTCCCTGCAAACCAACAGCTCCTGGACTTCCAGCACTTCCCTTTAATAAAGCAATAAGCAGTTACTGCTGATGTGAGAAAAAATTTAATTAGTATTAAACAATTTGTGATTTTCTAAAATCTGGACTAACAGGTTGTCCAGGTGAGCCTCTTCTGCCAGCAGCTCCCTAATGAAGAAGAGAAAGAAAATCTGGTTAACAACATGGTGAAATGTATGTATTTGAAAGAGATTCCAAACAAAAGATAGTTACCTTTCTTCCTGGTTCACCAGGGCCTCCCTTCCTTCCATCTTCACCAGGCAGTCCCTGTGATTTTAAAACAGATATTACAGTAAATAAATCTAAACAAAAACAGAAACATCCTGCGTGCAGAGATGGTTCCAGTTGACATTACCGCTGGCCCAGCATCACCAGGGTCTCCTTTGGGCCCTCCAAGGTTGTTATCTCTTCCACTTGTACCCTATTAAACAAAAATCACACCTTTAGTATATGTTATATTAATTTATAATCATATATATATATATATATATGAATCCTTTGTTTAACCACTGGCTTGGTCATAATAAAAATAAATATTTTTTCATTTGCTTGCTCTCTGAAATCTGGCCTGAAAATGTCTAGCAAATGATTAATGACACAGTTTATACACACAAAAAAATCTACTGTTAGACACACAAGTAGGCTTAATAAATATGTTGTAGTATTACTGACAGGGTCCCCTCTGAGTCCCATTTGTCCTATGTCTCCTGCTTGTCCTTTAGCACCTTTAGGACCCTAAAATGAAAAGAGTAAAACATTGATATGCACTAATTGCAGACAAACACATGGTATTTGGTAATTGCAAAACAGATACACATGTACAGAAAAAATGGTTTGAACACTGGTAAATTTATGAGAAAAATTTCTTGTAATAATTGATGATAAAATAAACTAGAAAATGTCATGTAAAAAATGTGCAAACCAAACTTACAAGATGACTTTAATCTTTGAATCAAGTAAAACACTTTCTGAACCACAAATCACTCCACATTTTATCATGTTCACTGGTTTAGCCTTCAAACTTCAAATTTCAAACTTCAAACAAAATTTGAGTTACTGTTCAGAATATTTGGGTGAAAATACGATTAATAATTTAGAATATAAATATTCATAATGCAAGGCAATATTATGTTTGTTGCAGTTCTTCAACTTAATTTTCTTTTACAGTCTGTACATGTTTGCATATTTGAAAAATAAAACCTTTCTTCATGCACTAATTATGTTTTTTTTTTTTTTGTTTTTTTTCGGTAAAATAAGAAAAGTTTACTCTTCTGCCAGCGTTTCCTCTTCCACCTGGGGGCCCAGCAACTCCACTTTTACCCTGCAAACATGTTGAAGATACCAGTTAAACTTTGCAGCAAGTATAACTTAAATGGCTTGCCATACGGATCTACATGCCAAGTGAGCAAAATATATCAAGCCCTGCTACTTATTATTGGTTCTGATTTTAGATAAAACTTAAAAATAAATAAATAATACTTACCTCCTCTCCATTGATGCCATCAAGCCCAATTTCTCCAGATTCACCCTGCAATGAGGCAAAGGTTTATTATTTAGCTATTTTCTTTAAAAATGTCAGATCGTATGGTTACTTTCATATTTTATGAAATATTCATTAACTCATATTGTCCCATCCAAATAAGAATAAATAAAAAATAAAATAAAATACAGTCACCTTTTCTCCTGAGTACCCACGAGAGCCCTGAATAGAAAGCAGAATATGATATTGTCATTTTATTGCCATAATAATAATAATAATAACAATAATAATGAATGAATTCACAGTAACAAGCTGTTTTACCTTGACCCCTCTCTGTCCTGGACATCCCTGGAAACCCTGAGTTCCATTTACACCAGGAGGACCTCTTTCTCNTATATATATATATATATCAACAAAACATGAAATCTGAACAAAAACAAAATGTAGGGAACAAACAATAGAAATAAAAATTTACACAAGAGGTTCAGACTTACAGGTCCGCCCTCATCACCAGGATGTCCCTGACTTCCTGGTAATCCTGGACTACCCTAAAAAACAAAAGAACATATTAGCTCGAAATCATGGCTGAGTAAGGAATTAACTTCTTTTTTTTTCATTTTGAAAGACCAACCTTAGACCCTGGCTGTCCCACTGCTCCTCTGTCTCCTCTGTTACCTGTACATTTACAAGGCACTCCACAGCATTCCCTTTCTGCAATATTGTCCTATGATGGAAAAGTAAGCATGTGAGAAAAATGTTTAGTGAAAAGGAATAAAAACTTTCAGATGTGAATTTTCAACACTTACCAGTTCTTCCATGAGTTCATAGTCCAAGTCCATGATGTTGAGTCTTAAGGGTCGGGTGTACCTGAATCCACGACCAAATTCTAACAACAAAGCTTCCTCAAACTTTTCTACTCTCTCCAGTCCAACCAGAATAAAGGTGTTCACTCCTGTTTATGCAAGAGGTTCAGAAATTACTATTAATTTCTGAGGCTGCTATTGCTAGATTTAGAAAACTTTTTAAAGGTAATCTTTGAGCCTTTTACCTGATCGACGAAGCTCTTCAACACGCCTTTTCATTTCAGCA
The DNA here is from genome assembly GCA_026261665.1 of Melanotaenia duboulayi. Lineage (NCBI taxonomy): Eukaryota > Metazoa > Chordata > Actinopteri > Atheriniformes > Melanotaeniidae > Melanotaenia > Melanotaenia duboulayi. The sequence continues at coordinate 32,004,240 of CM047986.1, read as the reverse complement.
TATGAGTCCATATCAAGACCGTCAGTCAGATGAATTATAACCTTTGGTGTGAACAGAGAAAATACAGATCAGCCTATGAGTTCCTTCACTGGTAAACCTTTAGAAGGGATAACCCAACCTTATCTGACCTTCTACTCTTTTCGTTAGAAGATTAAAATGATAACATGAAGAAGCCTCACTGCTAATAACTCAAAAACATTATACCAAATTTACATGGTTTAATTTTTGTACAGAGACATGACAAGATTGTGACATTTCTAGTTTAAATTGTTAGTAACCAACCTTGACAATGTTGTCTTGTCTGGATTTGAACCTATTGATATAAGCTGAGATTGTCTGGCCATTAAGGAAAAAGGGACCACGATTCCGCAGGCCTTTGAAAGACTCAAACAGCGTATCAGGATTGTCCATGAAGTCTAGCTGGACTGGCTCTGAGGCAGAATCCAAAGCCAGCATTCCCACTTCCACAGTGGGAGTCTGTCCACCTGAGCAACTGATATCTGCCATGTTGGAAATCCTCTGCAAAATAGCACCCATCTTGCTCTGGAGGTTAGTTTGAGCACTGAAGATGTTCTGGGCAGACACATCAAAGCCTACTAACACCTCAACCTTGCAGGCTGTAAAAAAGCACAATTTTAGTTTAGTTTGTGGAGAACAATAGATAATTAAAACATATACAACTTCATTTAAATGCCAGCGAACAAAACAGTGAAATGCTATTTTTCTCACCTCTAGCCATGTCTTGCACTCCTACACACAACTTTCTATTTACTTCGTCGTCCAGCGTAGCCAGGATTTGCTCATTGAGTTCCGAAAGTTCCTGAAAGTTGCTTGCCCGAGCCGTGGTGGAAGACTCACTTGCTAAGTTCTCCAACTCGTCCTGAATGTCGCCCACTCCCACAGCAAAGATTCTTACACCTTTGTTTTTCAAGCCAAGGGCTGCTCTTTTACTGTCGTCAGATGAACGTCCTCCAGTAACAACAATAAGGATCTGAGGAGTGCCATCGTCCTTTCTACTGCCTTTCCCCTTAGTGAAGTGGACATTTTGAACATGGCGAATGGCTGCACCAGTGTTTATTTCCCGTCCACCGTTGTATTCTACTTGGCCAATTGCATTCAAAATGTCATTCCTGTTCTTGTGTGTGTTGAGGTAAAAGGCATCACTGACATCTACAGCATAATGAGCTAGACCAATTCGTAGGTTGTCTCTCTCAGAGTAGAACGAGTCAATGAGGTTATAGATGAAATCCTTTACAGTATTGAAGTTTTCTCGGCCTAAGTTGATGGAGCTATCCATTAGAAAAACAATATCAGCCTTTTTAGCTGGAGGCTGGCCTTCCGCTAAAAGAAGAGAAAGAGGGATACAATGAAGTGTTCCAAAAAAATAAAACAAAAAACAAAACAAACAAAAAACTAATTGTGCATGTATAATAGGGCTACAGCCAAATTATTATTAATTATTGTATCAAGTAACTAATAATTAATATCTATTTGCCTCACTAAGGAGTAAAACTATTCAAATGAGAAAAAAGATCTCTAAACATAAACTGTGCTTTATTCAGCAAATGAAACAACTGTAATAATTGAACTGTTTTAAAAACAAAGTTGATGCGCCTAAATGTCAGATTAACAGTCTTTAAAGAAAGTTTTGTCCAAAGAAAATTTCGACCTCAAAGCCAAAATCTAATAGAAAAATACAGTAACATGAAATAAGTTATTTCTGGGTATCAGTGAAATGTTAGTTTAATCAGCTATTATTGTCTGTCTTTGTGGAAAGTTTTCCTATGTTTTAAAAAAAAATGACTAACCTTTTCATATTGCCACATTTATAGTTGGTCATAATCGTAATGAATCATATAGCTATTTCGTATATCGTAATAATCTTAATAATCGGAATTTCATTTTTTTTTTTATTGTTTTCTCTTATTGTATGCTAATGTATTAGTTGCATAAATTGCTCTTTGCTGCTGCCTCTTGGTTAGGTCATCTTTGTAGATTAGATTTGGTTATCAGCTGACTTGCCTAGTTAACAAAGGTATAAATAAAAAAAAACAATACCTAAGAACATTAGTACACATGAACAGATTACAGGCTGGAGCAACTCTGATGAGCAGATGGAGATGAGGAAAATATATAGATCTTATTTTTTGGGGCAGATCTGACAACATTTCAACATAATTTATGCAATATTCACTAAATACAACCAATGAAATTTGCTTGAATCCTGCTTGAAAGTAAATAAATATAAAATGCAGAACAGAAAGTGGCCTTGTGACTGGGATCCAGTGGTTACACTAGGACCAAATAATAAAACATCTGTCTTTTTATTATGCAGTTTTGAGGTGCTACATCAACAATTTCTAAGAATTTGTTTCAGAGGCATATAAACCTTGCTGTCATCAGCAAAAATGGAAAGCACATGTGTTTTCAAATAATAGAACCCTAAGAACTACCATATACCCTGACTCTGGCCTGATAGCAGCTGTAGGCTACAGCACACCTGCAACCTTAAATTGGATTAAAATAGCATTGAAAATAGATAGACAGATGGAAAATGAAAAAGCCACTATACTGCCTAGCTTAAGCCTCAAGCTCAACTATTGTATATTCTTTACAAGTGTCCATGACAACTAAGCATACAGATTTAAACTAAACTAGAAGTGGATGTGTAAACTAGGTACTTGCTGTTGAGATAATGTGGCACTGATGTTGTGCTATAGTGCTACCCAAGAATGGGCAAACAGCACACTTGTTTCAGCTTTTTGGATTGCTCCAAAGTTTTGACTATTTCATTGTTGTCTCTGATTCTGCTCTTAGCTGTTTTCTCCTTCATTGTGCTATCAAAGCTGCTACAAACACAATGTGGGATGTAAACGTGTAGCACTGTGACCGAGTAGCAGAACATTGTGTNGCTGTTTTCTCCTTCATTGTGCTATCAAAACTGCTACAAACACAATGTGGGACGTAAACGTGTAGCACTGTGACCGACTAGCAGAACAGTATTGGGTGTAGCTTTAAAGCAAATCATTTGTACTGAGGACTTTTTGTAATCAGGTTGTTTGAGCTACTGGAGGAATTGTTTCAGCTCTAATATGTAATAAGAAGAATGATTGCATGACTTACTAGGAATCTCATAAGTTGGGAAAATGTCCTTTCGGAATCCGGCTAGTCTGGTAATAAACTTCTCTCGTACTGTTGGCAGACCAGGGAATGTAGGTACCGGAAGAACATCACTTGAGGTGGTGGTGATTTGGGATAGTTGCCTTGTGTCAGCGCGGCCAGCTCCAATACCGATGCAGTTGACCTTAGCACTCTTAAGCAATGGTCCATAGATAACGATATCTTGGCTGGAGCGAGCACCTGTGAGGACTACAAGATGCTGGGAGGCTTCAGTTTCACGAACACCGGCTGATGGTTTTAACTCATTCTGAATGACATATTCAATGGCATCAGCCAGGTCTGATGATTGTCCTCCCATCTGACGAAGTCTTCTGACAGCAGAAATAACAGCTGACTTGGTGTTGTGTGAGTTGAGTGAGAACTCTGTTTTAACATTGTCTGAATATTGGACAACTGCCACACGCACTTGATCAGGCTGCACATCAAGTTGTTGGATGATGCTGAGAATGAAGTCACGGATGTGAGCAATCCCAGCTACACCTGTACTATCTGAGCCATCAATAAGGAAAACAATGTCTTTTCTCCCCAGATCCACCTTAGCTGCAAAAAAGGTACAAGCACAAAGAGGTACAACTAAAATCATCTACTAGTAGAAAAACTTAGGCATTTTTTCTATTACCATAACAATGGAGAGAAATTTTAAATTTAAAGTAATATGAAACTTTGAGTACCTTCAGATATAATGTCTTACCATATTCCACGGTTGGAGGAGCAATACTGGTGGTGCTAGCAGTGGATATTGTTGTGATTGAACTGATAAGCTGTTGCTCCACTCTTGGAAGTTGTTGGAAATTGTCAACTTTATAGACAAGGTCTTGCTTTAGCGAAATCTGTCTCAGTTCTTCTGGATCTGCAGCCGCTGAACCAATTGCAATAGGTGCAACAAAATTCCTTTTAAGTTGGTTAGCTGGTGTGGATACATCATCTGTAGACTTGCCACCAGTAACTACAATGAGTAACTGAGGTACACCATCTTCAATGCGGCTTCCTGCTGACCTCTGGTAGATGTTTCTGGAGACCCACTCTATAGCACGACCTGTGTTTAAACGATTTCCTCCTCTGCTTCTAAGTTTTGACACAGCCTCTTGGACCTCATTTTTGGTGGAGAATTGATTAAGCAGAAATTCTGATTTTGGATCATCACTGTACTGCACCACTGACACCCGAACCTTATCCAGTCCTACGTCCATCTTCCCCACAACTCTTCCGATCATTCCGCGGATGGATGGGAACTCACTACGCATTGCTGTTGTGCCATCAACAAGAAATACAACGTCTCTCTTTCCTCCACCTGTGGGTGTTGGTGTGA
>CM047986.1:31919882-31929976 GCA_026261665.1 Melanotaenia duboulayi | reverse complement strand
GGTTGACAAGTGGCATAGGTATTGCATCACTATGAAGCTGTTTTCAACCAACCAACATGCCCTAAACAGTTAGTTATAGATTTTCTTCAAAAGCTTACGCAATTTCTACAGTTGTTGTGCTTGTTTTCATTCTTCTTCTGCTTTTTTGATTCCTTCCTGATTCTCTTCTTCTACTCTGGTTTCTTTCTTTCCCGGGTTGCATGTCAGCTATTCTGCTCAGCACTGCCTCTGCAATTTCCAGTGGTATTGTCCATCTTCTGTGTCAAACAACGGATAGCTAAGTCCCTGAAAATGTACCAAAATACACATGTAACCAACACAGAAGATGGACAGAACTGCATATCCGCCTTCTGCATCTAGCATAAATGGGCCTTAAATCGTTGCTGCAAGAGAAATGGAGTCAACTGAAGTATAGACATTGCATTTGAAAATAAAAGGACTTTTATACACACTGCCAATAGAAAGCTGTGTGACTTTCACATTATTGCTAGGTCAGAATTGGAGCATGTGACAAGAAAGAACAGTGCATCACTCATCTTAATGATAAGTAATCATATACAAAGCAAAGAATTACAGAAACTTGAGGATATGGGAATGACGATGCTCCTCTGCCTTAAAGACAAAATAACTAAGCTCCAGGCTGAACAGCAGCTTATCATGTAAATGAGCCTCAGGTACCACTAAATGAAAAGCAAAATGAGCCTGATGACACAGGTCAGTGCATCGAAAGAAAGCCGGCTTTTCCAGTTACCGCCACCACATGATGCTAAAGGTACTCAAGGGAAGAGTGAACATAAGATCCAGGCCAACACCATCCCCACAATGGCAGCCATCTGGACCTAAACCTTTTTGGAGGTTTAGTGAAGCTGGTGGTACAAGGAAAAATATCTTACTGATAAGCACTTCAACCATCTGTTGAAGAAATAGGAGTTTTGGGTTTGGTCATACATCCTTAGATCTTCTGAGTCTGGCTTGGGGGTTTCCACTACATTACACACGAGATGTGCACTGTCTGGTCTGGTTAAGTTTGGTGTGTGGTGATTTAGAAATGCTATGTTTGACTCCACTTAGCAAGCTTCACCAATTGTGAATTAAAGATTGCTGGTATTCCAAAGTTGAAGACAAAAGGATCTCATGTCAGTTTGGCTCATATGATTGTGGCACAGTTTTTGCATATGTGAGGCACATGAGACTTCACAAGCATTCGGCAAATGCCAATTTCAAGTCTAGGGTGACTAACTGTAGTATGGTATTTAAAAACTTCAGCGCTTTGAAATCATACTCATACCTGCATCTGTGTCTTTGGCACGGCTATTGATTTAAAGTGTCATTATGATTATTGTGCTGTGCATTGTGAGAACCTGACAGGCTTTCTTGCACATCTAAAAACACACAGTAATTTGTCCATACAAACAGTGCAACAAAACATTTTCTGTTTTGTAAATATTCACATCACATTTATCACATCACTTGAAACTATTGTCCAGGGAACAAGTGACAGCCAAGGTGTGAGTGAGGAGCCTGTAGGATGTCAATCTATGGACAGGTATGAGGCTGCTGCCTCAAGAGTTGGTGATGGAGGAACCAGATATTTTCCCATCTGAAAATGCAGATGAGGGCATGTTTCTAAAAAATCTGGCCCTGTTCTATCTAAAGCTACAGGCAAAGTTGTTACTGCCAGCATCAGTGATTCAAACTGTCATTGAAGGATTCCAGGAAATACATGACATCAGTCAGTTAAATATGTTAAGTAACCTACAAGAAAATTACTCTCACTTGGACGTCCTGAGGCAGATGTAAAAGCAGTAATAGATGAAGTTAAAGCAGATGATCTCTTCCGGACCTGCAACACTGAAATACTGAAAACAGATCAGATAAGAAAAACTGTATTTAAACAAAGTTTTACCTACGTTGAGCCACATCCCATTTGAACAGCGAGGCAGGAAATGAATGATTTTCACAATACATCCCAATAAATAAAACTCTCACCAGTCTTTTAAAAGTGACTCCATAAGGGAGCAACACAGATGCACCCATTTGAATGTCCAGCACAAAACCATATACAACAATATTTGGGATGTCAAAATAATTGCAGGAAGTGCCTTGTTTAAATCATATCCTTTGTCATTGGGTTAATCCTCTATCAGGATTCATTTGAAGTTTTCAATCATTTGGGCTCAGGCAAGAAAAAACAAACTTCTGGCAGGCTACCTCACTTTAACAGATATTTTGCCTCACAATATATCAACCACTGACCACATGCAGCAACTTGTCCTTTATTGCAGAGAGCAGGAGTTTAGGTACTTTGGACAAGACCTCGAGGTGAGTGGCATCCAGTTGCCCAATGGTAACTTTCGGAAACCAAGTCTATGTGCCATTGCAGGAGATAACCTAGGCTCTCACGCTATTTGTGGGTTTACTGAAATTTTCAGCAACAGTACATACTTTTGCAGATTTTGTGAAATTGACAAAGCCTCTTTTGCAGCTGACCCCCTTGCCAAAGGACCACACAGAACTGTGCAGTCCTACAAATGTCATGTCAAGGCAGATGTTCTGCAGCAGAAAAAAGGGGTCAAATCTGATTTTTTAATTAGCTGTCAAACTTCCATGTCTGCAATCCTGACTTGCCTCCATGCATGATCTTTTTGAAGGTGTTGTGTCCTATGATTTGGCTTTATGCATTAAACATCTGGTCAGAGTTGACAAACAGTTCACCTATGTGGAACCGAATCAAAGAATAAATCAATTCAATGCTAAGGATAAACCATGCGAGTTGAATACTGGTAGTGAGAAACTTGGAGGGCAGGCTGTTCAGAAGTGGTGCTTGTTGAGATTGCTTCCAGTGCTGATTGGAGACAAAATTAAACATCCAGCTGACAATGAAGTGTGGCAGCTTATCTTGCACATGCAACAGATGGTGGAGTTCATTTGTACACCACCCATTTCTTCCCGACAGACTGCCTATTTAAAAGTATTGATAGAGGATGACTTGTATTTTCGGGCTGAATTATTTCCATACCATCCTCTGAGGCCAAAGCACCATTATATTATGTTTATTATCCAGAACAGTTCAGTTTGGGCCACTCATTCGGCTATGGACACTCAGATTTGAAAGTAAACACTTGTACTTCAAACAATGCAAGAAAGCTGCACAAATTTAAGAACTAAGTGTGCTCCACTCTAGCTGGAAGGGATCAACAAGCTTATTGTGCTGGCAGTCTTTTCCCACCTAGTATTGTTGATGAAAGGGGGACTGGTTTTGTCAGAACAGATTACAAAAAAGACATCAAAGATGCTGTCGCACATCTCAAATTTGAGTCAAATGCACGCATTTCACATCAGGCAAAAGTGAAGGGATCAAATATTGTACAAGAAAAACATGCCTTGTTCTTGATTAAAGTGATGAGGGAATCAAATTTGGAAAAATCAAGGCTATTCTCATTCAAGGTGACTCTGTGTACTTCCTCAGAGAGGTTTATAACTGTTTATATAGGTTTATAATTGATCAGGGTCTTCATTGCCTTTCCAATACACCTGCAAAGAGTCTGTGCTGTGTTGGCCAAGAAAGCCTCTTGGATTACTATCCCTTGCCCCTGTATACATTGTGTGGTTTGTCTGTGCTAGCTCTTCATCATTTTTTTCCTTCTTTAGAATGATGTCAACAACTTTGGAGGACGACATAAAGATGATCTCAGATATTTGGAGGGAGCTCCTGGAGTGGATCTCTCAGAAATACTCCCACCCATCAAGATTCGAAAGTTGCTGGACAGCTTTAAAACAGGTTATTAAAATGAACAGTTTTCAGGATAATTTTGATGCATGTATATATTTTTGTTAGACAAAACTTATAATGTATTTCCTTTTTTATCTGGGGACCAAAATAGTTCTGCAGATGCCCCAACAAAAGCACCATCTTTGTCTTCTTCCATCACCTTGGACACTGTGAACCCGATAACCCTGAAAACCAGCACTTGGCAAGGGAATTACTAGGTGCAGTAGCAAATGGCAAAAGACCAGCCCCTCCCCCCCGATCACCAGAAAATGATTCCTGTAATTGTACACGAAAAGAAATATGAAAAGAACCCAAGCAAAGCACAATGCCTTGTTGTTGCTCTCAAAATCCTCAAACAGTATCCAAAAAGCTTTTCTGATTATGACAGTACTGACACAATGAATAAGACTAGCTGGTACTCCCTGTTGAACCAAATAAAAACTCATGTGAATAGAAACAACACTCTGTCACGCAGACGACATCATCAGATGGATTTGAAAACTCAGTGCCGAGGACCAACAGCCACATATGGATGTACACAGTGGCAGCCTGAGCCCCCACTGGTGGAGAATGAGGACGTACTAGAGGAAAAAAGACAAACTTTGATGAATCTGTATCAACAATATGGAGTAAGTGGAGCTGACAGAGGTGAAGTTCGTGTCTTAGTGAAAGAAACACATTACCTCCAACAAAGGCACAAACAAGCCCCTACCATTAAAGAACTAAAAAAGCAGTGGCCATACCTGTTTGTGCAAAAGCACCTGGCTGCACATTTTGAGGAGCTTACCAGTATTAATGAACACAAACATCTCAGCCAGGCCATGCAGGACTTTGGCAGAGTGCTCGCTGACTTTCTGTCTTTCTTTCTGCTTTTTATTTCGAACATGTGCAAGTCACACAAAAGAGTAAACCAAAAAGAAACAAAAACACAACATGAATAACAAAATAACATATAAATAACATATAACAAAATGAAAACAATACAACAAACAATAACATATAAACCCAACATGTCCAAAACGGAGTAGGTTGAAGCATAAGCTTATTTACACCTGTACCGTGTAAAAACCATGTGTTTGTACCGCCTTTTAAACTGGATCACGCTTGAGCTCCACCCCCAACCTGCTCCACTACCTCACTCCACAAACCGAAACACAAACTTTTTAATGTTGTACGTGAAAAATTATGTTTTAAATTAAGTTCTCCCCTCAGATTATAACCCCATCTCTGTTAAAAAACAGTATTTGAATATTTCCAGGAAGTAGATTGTGTGTGGCTTTGTGTGTGGCAAACTTCTGCACAGTAATTTAAATATGGTAAAATCAGTGAGCAGTAAACAAGAGTGAGTTGTGGTCCAGACTGAGCTTTACTTTGCTTAAAGTAAGTTAGTCAATTTTTACCCTGAGAAATTAGTTTTCCTCTACTCGTTCAATATCCGCTCCATCTACTCGTGTCTGTACTTGTGTGTTCATGTTGCTTTTACTGAATAACATAAATTTTGTTTAAGTTCAATGATAATTTATTACTCTCAAACCACATTTTCAGTTTGCACATTTCACTTCAGCAGATTGTGTAAATGCCCCCCTGAACAAAAATATTTGTATCACCTGCAAATAAAACCAATTTAAATTTTTCGGAAACTTTGCATATATCGTTTAAAATAACGTATAAACAGTTTCGGACCTGAAACGAACCCCTGGGGGACGCCACAAGCGACGTCCAAGCATGACGAAGAATATTCCCCCAGGTTCGCATATTGTTTTCTATTACTTAAATTTTCACCCAGTGCAACACTACTCCTCTAATCCCACAGCGTTCTAGTTTATTGATTAAAATGTTATAATTAATTGTGTCAAAACCTTTTTTTAATCTATGAATATTCCAACTGAATGCAATTTGTGATAAATAGCATTTGTAATCTCCTCAATCGATTCTATTAATGCCATTGATGTTGACCGGTTTGCTCTAAAACCGTATTGATTTTCAGAAAGTAATTTGTGTTTGTTTATGAACTTTTCTAATCTGTTACTGAATCATTTTTCTAAGATTTTGGAGAATTGTGGAAGTAAAGAGATAATGTGTGAAGTGGTGTTTATCTCCAGTTTTGTACAGCGGAACAAGTTTGGCTGTTTTCATTTGGTTAGGAAATGTTCCGGTTTGGAATGATAAGTTACAGATGTATGTTAACGGTTTGAAATCCCCTCAATAACCTTTTTTTTTTATATAATTTTTATATCAATGCCATTGGAATCAGTAGAAGTTTTGCATTTACATTTGTTTTCAATATCTATTATCTCTTTTTCTCCTACTGCAGTGAGGAACATTGAATTGGGATTTCTTGTTATAAGATTATCATTCCAAACATTAGAAACAATGGATTAGGAATTTTTCTGCCAGGTTTAGTCCAATATTTACAAAGAAATAATTAAAGCTAATGACCACATCACTCATATTTTCCTTTTTATTGTTGTTGCATATAATATATTAAGGGTTGCTTTGTTTTTAGCATAATTTTAATTGGACTATTTAATATATCCCATATTCCTTTAATAATGTTTTTGTTATTAATATTCTACTATGGTAATAATTTCTACATACACTCATAATACTGGTCAACTTATTCTTACATTTTTAGATTTATTTTCAGTCTGTTTAGTCCTTTGTTTTATGAATTCTTGATGTAATGTATTTTTCTTTTTACAAGCATTTTGTAATCCCTTTGTGAGCCATGGTAGATCTTTGTTTCTGTGTTTTCTATAATATCGTTTAATAGGGCCATTTTTATCATATTATGCTGTGGGTGTTCTTTAAAACGTTTCCAATATCACTCACTCACTGTATCATTATTAATATCATTAGTGAATATGTTATCAATTAAAGTTGCCCATTGAGATGTAGTTCTACTGGGTCTGGTGATTTGGGGGTATAATCCTTGGTTGTACATTGTATTGATAAAGTCTTCAATCATTTTGTGCTTATTTGGGTTGAGCAGATTAATATTTAGATCACCACAGACAAAAAGAACTTTTTCATTAGTCTTTGAAAACATTTCCCCTGCCCAGTCCTTGAATGCTTCAATACTAGAGCCTGGTGCTCTGTATATACAGCTGATTACTTTTATTTTTGCTTCTTTCTTCACATATTTCAATTGTTATACATTCTAACAAGTTATCAGTCACTGTTGTCACATTTCCTACTACTTTATAATTCAAGTTTTTAAGTACATATACAGCCACTCCTTTTCCAGTCTTGTTGCTTCTATTAACACTTTTAAATTCATATGTCTTAAGTTCAAAATCCATTTCTTTATCAGCATTAATCCATGTTTCTGATTTAGTAATGATTTGGAATGTGTTGTTAAACTGACTTAAATATTCCCTTATATTATTAAAATTTGCATACAGGCACCTGCTATTAAAATGGATTATTGATAATTTATTTTCTGTTTAATGGTCTGATTAAACTGTTCATCTGTGTAATAGCAGCAGTTATTGTTAATGTTTGAGTAGAAATTGTTGTCCAGGTCTATATCACACTCCAAGCCCAGTAAATTATGCTCAGTGGTTGGAAATCTTCTCAATTCCAGTTTATCATGATCAGCAGTCCTCTGAGTTACATCCTCCTTATTGTATCCAGGCATCCATGAGTGAGTTTTTTCCGACTGTGTCATGGTGGTGTGTTGTATGTGAGCCGTCATACCTTAAAATCCGGATTGTAGAGCTCATTCGTATTTGTCCAGTTCCTCGATTCTTCTAATTACCATGACTTTGGCTTGTGCTGGTGTTCCATTTAGTTTGATGAATATTTTATTTTATGCATTTCCATGTATGTTGAATTTTACCCTGTTTTTCATGAGGCATGCTTTTCTGGCGATGTCGGTGTTTTGTTTGGACAGATGCTCATTGGTGAATACTTTTGATCCTTTCAATTTTCTCCCTTGTTTTAACAGCACGTTTATGTGTTTTATGTTGACAAATCTCATCACAACAGCTTGTTGGTCACTGTCATTTCTCCGGGACAGAAGGGGACATGCCCCTATGTTGTTACAGTCCATTTCAATCCCTTTGGACTGCAGCAAGGCAGCCCCCTGTTGTCCACTGGAGAAGAAGTTGGGCCCTTTCTCATCCAGCTCCTTCTGGCACATTTAAAAAAGAATCACGATGGACTTCTGATCTCTGATCTGACCTTTTTAATAGCTACACGTTTCCATTGTAGTTCTCGCTTGTTTTAGGTAATATATGTTCTGGTATTGGTAACTGACAGAGGTGTGCCACAGCAGCAGACATTCAAAGAACACACGACCTGCCTCCAAGTCCATGGCTCATTGTACTGGGTAAGTCTGACATAATTTACATTACATAATTTGAACTTTACTACCTAAACAGTGTACAGCATAAGTTTTGAGAATAACATGTAATGTTTGGATGATGTTTTCGATGTCTAATGTTAATCGTGCAAAGAAAGATCCATTCAAAAGAAACCCCCCGTTTTCTTCAGAGGGGATCTTTCTTTGCATGATTACCATCAGTAATCGTGCAAAGAAATGTAAATGCTCTCTTTTGCATTCATTGTTTCAGGAGACACCTTGTGCATTCATAACTGGATGGTGAGCATTGAGGGTGAGATAGTTTGTGAGGGCATACCCTGTCTGGGTATGCAACCCTTGCAACCCTCTTTTCATGCACACAGGAGTTCATCCAAATGCAAGTAAAAATTTTACCTTAGACTCCAGTTCTCAATGATCACTGCCTTACATGTTACACAGAAATAACTGCTTCAGCAAATTTAAATCAGGTATGTTAAAAGAGGAAAGGGTCTAAAATCTGCAGGATAGTGGAGGAGTGGATTATGTCTATTCTATAGACATTACAAATATGTGGAGATATGAACATTTCAAAATCCTAAAAATTATTTGCTACAAATCCATGGAAGGTCCTTGATTTAAGGACCTGCTCCTTTCAATGACCAGGCGCTTTGTGGGCATTAACCTGGAGAAAGGGACAAAGATGCAAAAGGGGAAAGGCATCTCAAAATACACTATTTTGTTATAACTAATTTCCTCTTTTAATATCTGTTCCAGTTACATCTCTGTCTATGGAAGACCATGGAAAGTCCTGGAGCTTTTACTTCAGTGGATTTCAGAAAATTCTTCCTTAGTTGATTTGTTCTTTAAAGGTTAAGATCGTTCAGCTTCTCACAACATGTTAAACAACTGCTTTAATAATTCACTGTTTTTTCTCAGGGAAAAAGATCGGGGAATTACCTGCACAAAAGGCATCAGGCCAGGACTTGAACTTGGACCAGGTGCACCAAGGACCTGTACCCTCCAAACATGGAGCAGCTGCTCAAGTTTAGCTAAAATGCTGCCCACTCTTTTTTCTATTTGTTTTATCAATGTGTTCTTTCTTCCTGCAATGTTATGCACTGAGAAAATATTAACATTTGCACTTTTTAGAGTTATTTGCATCATAATGGTGGCATGGTTTTAAGTATTTCATTGCAATATTAAATTAGGAGGTCAACTATTTTTAAATAAATGTTAGCATTTTTGACAAGATATTGTGGGTACTCCTCCTTTGTTTCAAAGAAAATGGTTTTATTTTACAACAATGGAAAACCTTATTTTATTTAAATATATCCATAATTCAATCTTTAGTAACTCTGGAAATCAACCAAATGTCCTTAATATGAAGTATTTTATTCATATCGGACAAAAACAGTAAATTCACAAAATCAGGTAATTGACTGTAGAATTTACCGCATATAGACCTTATATATATTACAATATTCTGTATGTAAAAACCTGTGATTGTGTTTTAACAAGGTTACTATAAAAATTACAGTAACTGGCTGGCAACCCTGCTGCCAGTAATTTACTGTAAATTTAGCTTTTTTTTTTCTTATAGGTCTATCTAAAATCAAACAAAAGATATGGTGATGGAAATAAGCACAGAGCAAGTCGGAACGTGTAGATAGGGAGAAGGGCAAACTGAAGAGGATCGGGTTTTTTCCAGCTATACCAACAGGAAAAGTCTAGAAGTGCCCGAGTTCAAGGATGACTGGAGAATAGTGATTATCATCTCCTCCGATCTCGATTTTTTTCATCAAGATATTCAAGAATGGTCGGATTAGCAGTCTGATCTGCCCTTCGACTTCAGCCTACTCTGTCTAAGTGTTCAGTGCACTTGTCAAGTTTGCCGCGGAGAGATTTGGCTTGCCAGAAATAGAAATAGGTCGTCCCAAATGTAAGCACATATCCTAGGGCGACCATGTCGGTAATTATGGTGTCTGGCATTGACAGGGGCGCTGCTAGTGATTTTGG
>CM047986.1:31895501-31909700 GCA_026261665.1 Melanotaenia duboulayi | reverse complement strand
TGGAGCCTAATTACAGTATTTTATGTGCAATAATGTTGCACAATAATCAATGTGTTCATTGGTAATAAGGTTAAGCTTTAAGGATAACTAATTGTCTTTTTTGATCACCCCTTTACTAAAAACATTGTCACAAAATAAAACACCACTGCTGCAGGTTCCCCACCCCATGGGAGTAACGCCGTGGTGGTCATGACCTTCAGGAGCTATGGTTGGCATCCCTTATTTTCACTTCCCTAATCGGATGGTGGGGCTGGATATCTCAGCCAGCACGGCGTCTGTCTTTCATGCGGGAGACCAAAGGTCGAATCCCACAGGGGCAAATCTCTTTGGAGAAAAGAGTCTGCTAAATCAGTGGTTCCCAACCTGGGGTGCGGGACCCCCCAACGGGGTTCCYCAAAGAGCACAGGGGGTTCCTTAGACTTAGACATTAGAGCCATTGTGATCAATGTCCACAAATTGTCCCTATTTTAATAAATAAAAGTAAGGTTGTATGTTGTTCATTTAACTAGCTTTATCAAAGGACAGGACTCAACCAGAATGCATTATTTATGGGGAGAATCTCACTTTTGAAAGCATAAACCAGCATGGTTTCAGCACAGGATAGAGCAGGGGAACCATGGCATTTTAGTATATGCATGAAGGGGGTCCCTGAGGAAAAAAAGGTTGGGAACCACTTTGCTAAATGACAGTAATGATGCTGGTAATTTAGTCACTTGTTTTAGTTTATAAAATAAATATGTAGTTACATCTGACATTGGTAGCAGTTTGTTTAGAGTTAAATAATATTTACACTCAGAAGAAGTCCTTCAGGTACAGAGGGATACAATCATCGCTATTAAGAAGGTGGCCAAGGAATTGCAGGAAATAAAGACTGTCTGAACAGAAATTTGTACAACAATTTTAAAAAAAGCATTGTGTTAAGTATAAATAAATAAAAGGAAATCCACCTCTTGTGTGTTTCATTAGTGTTGCATCACTTCTAAACCTCCAGCCACCAATCTGCGTCCTGTTCTGCTGGGTCTTAGAATGAATGACTGAAGATACTTTTCTTTTACTGACTGGTTCATGCAGACTGTCCACCTTATTTAGCTGAATGTATTTTATAACATGTAAGTTTTGTTACACAATGACAGAACATATTTTAGTGGTTGAAGTTCTTATTAATACCATCTCCCTTTTTCTTGAAAATCTTCGGGGTTTGTTTCCGAGCGTGCACTCTCAGGAGAATTAATATTGAATGTGCGTCTTTATTCATTTCTGCAAACAGCTTTAATATATAATTTGTGGTGTGAAAGGTAACTGTGGATTGTACACATTTCACATCATTTCCTTGATTTAATTCTGTACCGTTGGTGTCGCCATACCCATTTTTCTAGATTTTGTATGTACGAGAGGGTCAGAGTGGCCGTGGAGGTAGGAACAGTTTGGTTTTCATAAATCCCTAAAGTTGATTATGATTATGTTCCTATGCCAGCTTGATAAATGAGGCCCCAGATCCCCACCTATTACCCTGCTTTCTTGTATGCGTGAATACAGACATTTGAAAGACTGTTTCACACCCACACATACATTTTCATGGACTTCTTTGACATTGGACATACATACATACACCCGTGACTGACAAAAAAAGTGCTGACACATTCATATAATTTACTCTTGAAACATCTGTGATCCAGCATACACACCTCACTGTGAACACTCACGGACTTTGGGTAGGCCAGATGCCTGTACATGGACTGTCTAGACTTGAACTGTACGCACTACTTGTAGTGGCACTGCCTTGTTGAGGACAACATTTGTGTTTAAGGGGTGTGTGTAATGGTTATAAAATAGTTGATATTAAGACACTAAGCAAAAGAATATAATATTGTAATACTAGTTAGTAAAAAAAGTAATTTGCTTCAATCCATAATAGTGCCTAAAAGGGAGAAAAGTTACTTAATTTATTCCTTTATAAAAGAAACTTGTTAGAGTAAATGCAATGTGGATTACTGATGATGATTGAATACTCTGGTCTTGAAGTTATAAAGCCATGAAGAGATTAAATGTCATTATTTGAATTTTGTTTAGCTGATTTTGACCACACATTAGTTTTCATAAAGTATTTTCCTCCAAGTTTGTGTTTTGAAAGTTTTATCTTTTGATCGTGTCTTGATTGATTTTGGAGGAATGTGCTACTCCTGCTTGTCCATTACAACACTGGACACTACAATACATCGTATCTTGCATTATTCTCCATTACAGGTAAAATCTCTACTCATTACAACATTTTTATGTCTGTATTTATGTTCTTTGTGATTCGGGAAATAAGTTAAAAGTAAAGACTGTCTATAGTCATTTAAGTTTTACTCACCTTAGTTTTCTTGCTAGTTGCATCGCGTGGAGGAAGTAGCATTGCAGTAGAGACAACTGTACGAATGAAATGTTCAGCACTCAGAGATGTATTTTATGGTAATTTATTGTGGTTTGTTAAATAATTTTGTATTGTTAAAATAGTAATGCGGATGGCTTTAAAGGTGGAAGGCATCAGTCTGGTTATAGTAACCGTTAAATGCCAGAATATTTTCATTCATGTTTGTAAATGCACATGCTAGTTTGTAAACATTACTGTAGTAATGTAGTTTACCCACATTGAGGGTACAGTACCCATTTGGATCTGTCTTTGCACAGAGATTTTGGCAACTAGTATTAAGTTGTAATTTAATTCATTTTGTAATGTTTTCATGTGATAATGTGATGTGTTGTTGAAAATGTTCCTATGAAAAGCTTCAACAACACTGGAGGTGACAGCAGTAACATCATGTCTCGTGTCTGTTCTGCATTATTGCCCTTCAAAGGGGTTTAAAAAATGCAGTATTTTCAGTATAAGAAATACTAATCTATAGCTCTTAAAACATACTTCAGAGATCTATCTTATAAACAAGGATCTGCATAATGTGACTGGTAAGCTAAGACTAATTAACATGTATATAGGATCATTGAACATATAGACAAATGTCCAGAAAGACTGCTTTCAAACCTACCTATTTATTTATTTAGACATTATCCCAACAAAACACTTCCAATATATGTATCTTAGACTGTGGATGAGATCAGGTGAGACCAGGATACACAGACTGACCCTTTGAAGCTAAGTAAAGGAAGGCGGAGAGAGGGCAGTTTCCCTGCCTTTTCTTCCTCCTGGTTAACTAGACATGTGATTAGCATTGCTGTCTGCTACTTAGTTGGTCCTGCAGTCAGTCTTGTCTGTCTTGAGAGGAAATACTGCCTGCAGGCTACTCAGCCAGCACTAAGGTCAGTGTTATTTTATTGCTGTCTTAATGCTTAAATGTGTTTGTATCCCAGAGGTAAAACTTTTCAGTTACCCTCCACGCTTTGTTTATGAAATTGTGGCTTGACATGAAGGCTTTTTTAACTTGACTAAACTCATGTCTGTGATTGGGTTCTTATATGTTTTAAGAATCCTAAATGAAAAATAAATATCAACAAGCTATAGTCAAGTTCCACTAATGTATACCAGAACAGGCTTAAGTAAAATGGATGTTGGGCTTTATTATGTTTTCTTTTTTTCCTCTCTGATTTTTTCCTTGTATTGTTGTATCTTCATCAAGACTCTTTCCAGTCAAACCTTCCCTTTGTAAACACAAGAGGAAATGCAGAGCTAATGTAGGAAATTTCCTGAAAATATACAGTTTTTTTGCAGAGGTCATGCTATTAAAATTTCTTTGTCCAAGAAGTAAAGACTAAAGTACTAAGGAGGATATGTTCAAGGAATTTCTGTTTGCTTATTTAATCTTTCCACATTACAAAGAGTTACCCAGAGACCATGTTCCTTACACCCACAAAGCAAACAGATGTAGAGCCTGTGTACACAAGTGTGACTATGGGAAAGTGTGAGCAACGTTTTATTTAGCTGGGTGAATATAATGTACTCACAGTCTGTCGTTCAGATGGGACATTTTCTGGTGCGCATGTTTTTTATCGTTAATGCACATTTGCAGAAGCAGTAATCAGATTAGGCTGCCCAGTGATTTGAGCTTGCTTTTTTTTCTTCTGTCTTTACATGGCTTGTGAAAAACAAGATGATTAAGTAATGATCCCGAACATTCCTTTGCTCCGTTTATCCTCACATTCAGGTCAGTGATATTGGTTGTGTGTGAGTGTGGACCCCTTTCATCTTTCATAGAGTTACCTCATCCTTTTGCAGCTAAAGCGTTATGAAACTGGACCACGTGAAATATTTGATTTGGCTCCATTTGACAGAAAACTGGGCCAAACACTGATAGCTTTAAAAATCCATATAGCAGAAAGTCTGAGTACCTAATTTAAACTAATGCTTTAAGTCTCTGACCCTGGTCTGATTTACTAAAAGAGAAAAAAAAATAATTAAAGAAAAGAAAAAAAGTGAAAACTATTCTGAAAGCAGTTTTTTGTTTGTTTTTGTTTTGTTTTGTTTTGTTTTTTTCAGTTTTCATCAGCAAGACTTAAACATGTTGGGCTCTTGACTGACAGCTTGACAGTGACTTGCAAGCAGTAGAAAGCCTGCTTACAATGTTAATATCATTATTATAAATAATGACATTTAGCTAAAATGTGTCCAACATCTGTCCTACATATGGTTTTTACCAACAGTGTTGATTCAGGATGTGTGGCTGCCTAAAGACACCAACTTATCCAGCAAACATGGTTCAAATCTGCATTTTTCATTGGACCTTTGGGCCACATTGAGCCTTCAGAACACTTGCCTCAATCCATGTCCAAGCCTATTTATGACATATGAGCCATATCTGTCCTATACAGCACATGCTATCTTTTACCTTTTAACCTGGTCCCACATACCACTTGCTGATCCCATGGATGACCTAATGGGTATAGAAAGCAAACAGAAACTATTTTAGATAGATAAATGTGAATGTGAGCTGTAGAAAGCCAAAGTGATTTTATAACAGACATTACAAAAGTTTGTAGCCTATAGATACAAAGACATGCACAAAGCTGGATAGTCAACATGCACAGATATGCTATAGATAGAAATTGTGGCTAAAACAAATCAACCACTCATAATTGTAGCTTGTGGTAGTAAAATAAGACCTTCAGTATTATCTGTCAACTTTTTTGATTTCCTTATAAATAATTATTTTTAATGAACTGGTTTTTATGAACACACTTAGAAATTGGATTAATGTGAATTTAATTTAACCGGATCACTATGAATTGGCTTGAATTGATAATATCCTTAAAGTCAGATCAGCCTCTGCCAGAAACAAGCATAATTAGTCTCTTCCGCCATAAGCCCTGCCTTCACCTGATGGTGGCTGCATCTGATTGGTCAATTGCCAGGAGTAGTTGTTGGGAGTGCACACTNAGTGGCTGCATCTGATTGGTCAATTACCAGGAGTAGTTGTTGGGAGCGCACACTGTTTTCATCATGGAAACACCGGCAGAACTCTCAAATCAAAGTTATATAAATATCAAGTAAACAATGTCAACACAAAACATGCAGCTGTACATGTTCGAGTATGAACCAGACCTCTAAAACGATAGTGAACAACTCAGCGACTCAGAAACCTGCAGCAACTCAGCAAACCACAGCGACTCAGAAAACCGCAGCGAGTCAGCAACCGCAGCAATTCAGAAAACTGCAACAAGTCAGCAACCGCAGCGACTCAGAAAACTGCAGCAAGTCATTAACCGCAGCGACTCAGCAACCTGCAGTGACTCAGAAACCTGCAGCAACTCAGCAAACCACAGCGACTCAGAAAACCGCAGCGAGTCAGCAACCGCAGCAATTCAGAAAACTGCAACAAGTCAGCAACCGCAGCGACTCAGAAAACTGCAGCAAGTCATTAACCGCAGCGACTCAGCAACCTGCAGTGACTCAGAAACCTGCAGCAACTCAGCAAACYGCAGCAAGTCAGAACCTGCAGCGAGTCAGAAACCTGCAGCGACTCAGAAACCTGCAGCGACTCAGAAACCTGCAGCGAGTCAGCAATMCACAGCGACTCAGAAACCTGCAGCAACTCAGCAAACCACAGCGAGTCAGAAACCTGCAGCGAGTCAGCAACCAGCAGCAACTCAGAAACCTGCAGTGGCTCAGAAACCCGCAGCAACTCAGAAACCCGCAGCAATTCAGAAACCTGCAGTGACTCAGAAACCCGCAGCAACTCAGAAACCCACAGCGACTCAGAAACCCGCAGCGAATCAGAAACCCGCAGTGACTCAGCAATCTACAGCGACTCAGCAACCCGCAGTAACTCAGCAACCTTCAGCAAGGAAGGCAGCAGAACGTATCTGTTTGGTAAATACTCTGCTTACCAGCTACAGTCCGATATATCGTTGTTTGCCATCCTTCACTCGTCTTCTATGGGTTATATGGGTTAGTATTATCCAGGAACTCACTGACTTTTGTCATATCCAGTTATGTTGTCGTGAAAAGAATGGTGCTGATAGAATAAAACCCATTGAATTTGTGCGACTGAGCATCATTGATTTATCTGTGAATATCAATTCTGTTCAATATACTGAAAAGTTGTGTAGCTGTTGCCTGCCATAAACACAATTATAGTGCAGATAAGAAGTGATCCTTTTTTGAGCTGCCTAAGAGACACAAAAGTCCAGAAAGATACAATAAATGGTTAGCGGCTATCAAGCGTGTTAATACTGATGGGTCATCGTGGAGTCTGTCAAAAAGTTTGACAGTTTGTTCGGATCATTTTGTGACTGGTGAGTAGAATATTTTATTATTCTACTTTTTACATTTTCTTCTTTATGTATTGATGCCAAAATTATCAAACTAGTGGAAACATTTAAATGCTAGTTAAGGAAAATGCTGTATTACTGGTACTGGTGTTGGTTGGGAAGCTGCCACCATGGTCGAAGCTACAAATAGCACTGGTGTGCTGCAGCTGGGGCGGAGACAGCAACAGGGGAGCTTGTAGGGTCCCTCAAGGAGGTGTACAAAGACGCCTAACGTGTAGAAAGGATTTTTTCAATGAAAAATACACACACAACTTAGATCCACGCACAGTACGGCACGTAATAAACAACTTTTCAAACTTTAACAACACTGGCTAAATGATGTTGACATGCTCACTTTATGTCTAGTTCTCAGAGGGAAAAATTGTAAAGACAGCATGAGCTGAGCAGAAGCAGAACACGGATAAGGATTGGTTGCTAACTAACTGCCACTGTCTGCATACAGGAAACAATGGCACTACTTCAAAATATCCTTGGTTTCTGTGTGGCCATTTACCAGTTGAAGACTACAAACATAATAAAACTGCACAGTCTTCTTCTGGTGTTTAGAGGTGATTAGTAAACAGCTATATAATTAGGTCACTGTTGCTGAGTTTGTAAAAATAACAGGGTGGTCCTAGAGTCTCTCTGATGACTCGTCTGGTGCAACCACTCCCTCACTAATTAGTGACCTGAAAACTTTTGCCCAGCTCTTCCCGCTTTAAACCATGACACCACCACAGTGTCTACTCAGGACAGGCACAGGAGCATCACTGGGAACTGTGTTCTCTATGGTCCTGTTTACCCTGTATATGTCCAAATGTCAGTACAACTCAGAGCTCTACCATATACAGACGTTTGCAGATGACATAACCATCATAGACTCTATCAGGAGTGGACAGGAGGACGAGTACAGAGAACTAATACAGAACTTTGTCACATGATGTTACGACTCCAAACACCTGCTCCTCAACACAAACAAGACCAGGAAGAAGGTACTGGATTTTAGGAGAACTAGGTCACACATAGCCAGCTTTCTCTTGATATTGTTATTTGCATTTAAACTATGTCAATACGAAAAGGTGAACAAGTAAAAAGAAAAAAGAGACTTGTTTCTACATAGAGCTACTTCTTCTACTGAGTTGCAGCCTAGTCTATTCTCTTGTATCCAGTCAATGAAAAATGTCTGATTCATATATTTTCCAAGTGGAGATGATAGAAAGACAAAAACAAACTTTTGTTTGGATTTTTAGTCCAGTCACAAATCTGATCACATTTTTATGTTTCAACTTGAAAAGCTGATATCTGGGATGGCACAAGTAGGCCGTCAACTCAAGGGCAGAGTTAGAGGGGTGGAAAGGGTGGCACTGCCGGCCTCTGAAATTTGATTGGACACACAGGATGCCACCTCAGTTGATTGACAGCTCACTGGAGGAGGAGGAGGACATAAATATCTTTTCAGACACCCATGGATCACCAGTACCACTATACCAGCTTGAACTGAGTTTGAAAGTGGTTTTCTAATTAATCATCCTTTACCAATATTGTCATCTGGCCGCACATTTCTAGAAGAGATTATGTCCCTGCCCAAATACAACCAATAATGTTAAGAAAGATTAACCTGATGCTAGCATGAAAATATGTAGCAGTGCTAATCTAGTTATGTGGTTGCACTAAATTAGTTTCAAGATAATGTAGGAAACTATGACAGCTAGTTTTCAGTGAGTGTAGTTTGGGACTACACATGAACTCAAACAAGATCTTCAAACTGGTGCTGAAAAAAAACTATACATATTCTCAAAGAGTGCCTCGGTATCCAAGTTTCTTAGCGCTGACTAAGCTAGCGCTACATGATCTAGTTTCATTTAAACAGGAGGCTAGCAAGGCTGCTAGTTGATTTTAAAGTAGTTCAAGGATGAAAATGTGGACAAATATATTCTTTAACAAGTCTTATTTTGTAGACATAAGAATAAATATAAAGGGAAATATTTCCAACCTTTTTGTATAGAGAAAGGACACAGCCAAGAGCAAAACAGAACCCAGCCCCAGGTTCAGCAGCCCCGTCAGCTCCCAACATTAAGCTAGTCACAGTATGTCAGCACTGCTAGCTGGAGGAGATGCAGGGTGGGTTCAGCTTGACATTTTTTTTTGGCTTTGAATATCACTGCTCTTTATTTATTGTCTTTTTCATGACGATATTTTCTGAATTTCTGATGGAATGTGGCATTTATGCAAACTTAAGGAACCATCGTCAATAAAGCTATCAAATACATTTATTCCTAATCATCTATCCCTAATCTACATATCAGTATGTATTGCCTGAAAGACCCTGTACACGTTTGTGTGGTGATGTTGACCATTAATGAATTTGAATTTGCTCTCGTTAGATATAAAATAATCTATTGGTAATCATCTCATCACAAAAAAAAATAATTTAGTCAATTTAATGTCACTTTGATTTAGCAAAAGCTAAAGTGATTTCTATGAGTCCATTATGGGAAAATGTTAGAACTGAATGGACCTCTGGAGCTTTACAGTTAATGTACCAAGTTTACAGTTTAAGACATCTGTAACATTAGGAGTTAATGACAAGAAATGAGAGGACATTGAGATTTTTCTAGTGTGAAAACATTTTTTTTTCTTTGTTTGTTTGTTTTTGTTCCCCCATGTGACCCAGTGTGCCACTTTGCTGTCTGGTTCCAAGCTTGTCTCCTGAGTACCACACAGTCAGTAGAGTGACGCATAGAAATGCGACAAAATTTACAAAGAGAACAGCAAAACAACAGCTGATTCTCACATTGATCGAATATTAAAACAGTGTATACCAACATATTAACAAACTTAAACACAGTAAAATACAACAGACAAGCACAGAAGATAAAAGAAGATAATTTACTTGACTGTACCAATAAAGCTTGGAAATAATTATAAATTCATTAAAATTGTCCTCCGTGTTATTTTTCATGTTGCCCACTGCATATGAAAGCTTTTTGATGCTACGACACATATCAGACATGATGTTTCTATTTTGGAGCTAAAGTTCATCAATGTGAGTTTCCAGAGTCAAACCTTTCATACACAACAAACCTAACAAGACAATCTTATCAGCTTGCCCTCTCTAGATTGCTTCTTAGCAGCATGGGACAGGAAGGACTTTAGGTCTATTCAATTAGCTTTATCTCAGGATCATCTCAGGGCACTTTGGAGAATATAAATGATGCACACAAAAGAAATACAGTGATGAATTGCATCGCAGTTGAAAATATTAAACTCTGTTATTAGTTTNAACAACAAAAAAAATACAGTGATGAATTGCATCGCAATTGAAAATATTAAACTCTGTTATTAGTTTTAGGGCTTTAATTAATGCCTGTAAAAAGTCTTTAATCACTTTTTATTGTGTGTTTTCCACTCTAGTCCAACAGTAAGGAGCTGGCCAGCTTGCAGACATGAATTTTACAATGCCTGGCTCTGCTGCAGGCAAGAAGCTGGATCTTTCCAAGCTGACAGATGAGGAGGCAAAACATGTGTGGCAAGTTGTCCAGAGGGATTTT
This sequence comes from Melanotaenia duboulayi, assembly GCA_026261665.1. Lineage (NCBI taxonomy): Eukaryota > Metazoa > Chordata > Actinopteri > Atheriniformes > Melanotaeniidae > Melanotaenia > Melanotaenia duboulayi. The sequence goes on along the minus strand of CM047986.1, from coordinate 31,899,411 downwards.
GACCTAAGGAAGAAGGAGGAAGAGAGACTTGGGTAAGTTATAAAAGATCACAGATATCACTTTTTTGCTTCGTGCAGATCTGTCTTTCACCAAATGTGCATCACAATATCATCAGAGTTTCACAATGAGGGATTGTTCATTGATTTACATTCTCTAAATATTTTGATCAGAACAATTTATAATTTAAATTTTACCAAATAACTTTACTTAGTAGAATCAGACTAATATCAAATCACACTTTATATGAACTGTTACAGTTGTGTGTTTTGCTGATACTGCAGCTTTCTCATGGTTATAACATTCATGACTTGTCTTGGTCATGATCTTAGTGATAAATGCTGTCATTATCAAGAGTGACTGAGGGTAAGCAGCCTGTTTTTTCCCAGCTGAACCTGCTTCTGTTAGGTGCATAGAGTCAATCAAAGACCGACCTAAAATAAAAAATAGAAATATTAGTAAATTAAGTTTTCCCTTAATACAATAAGTACTGTTTTAAAATATGAAACTGAAATTTGAGTATGACCTTATGCTGACCTGTTGTAGTTGAAGGGATGGCAGTTTGTGGCAAAAGGGCCATCTGTCCACCAGTCCATCTACAGAATTTGGATATCAGTCAGACGCATACATTACGCCATTACTTTGAAAACTGGTCTATCACATACTGTTAAGAGCTAATGATTTAAGCACAAAAACATGTAGATTATAGTGCATGGCAAAAAAAAACATTAGTCAATTTAAAAAGTTCTTGATTGTCATCCATCCATCCATCCATTTTCTGCCAATTATCCGGAGTCGGGTTGCGGGGGTAGCTGCCTAAGCAGGTCCTGGGGCTTCCCTGGGGCTTCTTTCCGGTGGGACGTGCCCAGAACACCTCACCAGGGGGGTGTCCAAGAGACATCCTAACCAGATGCCCGAGCCACCTCATCTGGCTCCTCTCGATTGGGAGGAGCAGCGACTCTACTCTGAGCCCCTCCCGGATCACCGAGCTTCTCACCCTTCTCTAAGGAAGAGCTCAGCGAACCTGCGGAGAAAACTCATTTCGGCTGCTTGTATTTGCGATCTTGTTCTTTCGGTCACTACCCACAGCTAGTGATCATAGGTGTATGTAGGAACGTAGATTGACCGGTAAATTGAGAGCTTTGCCTTTTGGCTCAGCTCCTTCTTCACCACGACAGACCGCCTGTCAATCTCCCGCTCCTTCCTTCCCTCACTCGTGAACAAGACCCTTGATTGTCATTCTCCATATCAACATAAAGAACTAAATTTGTTGCTCTAAAAGCCCAGAGAACACGACAGTAGATAAAAGAAAGAAATAAAAGATACTAAAACCATAAAGGACAAAAACAGGTGGCCAACAGAGATGGCAAAAGTACCCATATCTAATATCTATTCAAGTAAAAGTAAAAAGTACAGGCTCTGAAATGTACTCAAAAGTATTTTTAAAAGTAAAAAGTATTTCTATTGCATGATCCACTGGCTGCAAAGCTATTAAACACAGGATAATTTATATGGATTCTACATATTAGCATTAGCAATGTTATTGTTTGAACAACCACTACACTGCCTGCCTCTTAATGTACCTCATCATATAGTCCTTTAGTATTGTACACTTAAGGTTAATACATCACAATTCTGAACACTGAATTTTGGACGAGGATTAGCTTCTAAACTATGGTGTCACAAATAATGCTCATAGGCCCAACTCTTAATCTTAATAGCACTTCTTTTAATTAACATATCAGGTAACAATTGTTATTGTGAGTGGCACACCCAGGAACTACAGATGAAAATTAGCTTCTCTAGCTATCTTCTGATACAATCAACACTGTGGAGATGAAAGGGGAGCAAACATTTCAGCAGAAGGGTGGGTAGGATCCCTAATAATCTGAGAGGCCTTGCTCCTGCAGCGACTGATCCTCAATGGGTGGGAAGCTGCATGCAGCTTTGACCACCTGTTGCGGTGCCTTCTTGTTCTGCTGAACCACACTGTGATGGAGTAGAACAAGATACTCTCCACACCACATCTGTTGAAGGAAGCAAAGGCTGAGTGATGAAGACCAGTAACTTTCAGCTTCTGCAGAAGGTGTGCCTTCTTTACCATGCTGGCTACATTGGTGAACCAAGAGAGGGTATCTGTAATGCATCTGTAATGTATATGAAGCTGGACACTACCTGGACTTCTGTGCCTGCAATAAAAATATGTGGATGGGAGTTGCTGCTCTACTGGAAATCCACAATAATCTCTTTAGTTTTCATCACGTTCAAGATGAGATTATTTACTTCACACCAGCCTACCAGATGCTGGACTTCCTTTCTGTAGGCGGATTCATTGTTGTGTGAGAGCAGTCCCACCACAGCTGTATCATTCATCAGCATACTTAACGATATGACAACTCAGTTGAGAAAATCTGAGTAGTCATACATCAGCAAGTATATAACAGGGGGCTGAGAACACACCCCTGGGAGGAGCTGGTGTTGTCAGTGGTGAAGACAAGCGACCATAGATCTTAACGATCTGTCTTCTGCTGGTAAGAGAGTCCAGCACCCAGTCACACAAAGATGGGTCAATTTCCAGCAGTGCCAGCTTCTCTACCAACATCCCCAGAATGATCGTATTGAAGGCCGAGCTGAAACCCAGGAATAAGCCTCTGTTCTCCAGGTGGGTGAGAGCCAGATGGATAACAGCTGCCACCATGTCAGAGTGCTCCAATTGTTCCTGTACGCATATTATTCATGGTCCACACTGACACTAATAGTGTTGGGTATGTGTGTTCTGACCAGCTTCTCAAAGCATTTCATAAACACTGATTTGCATTGTTGCCTTTTTTTTTCTTTTTGAACAGGTCCACATTGTGGGCAGGCTTGGAGGTGACCGTGGCTTATTTGGTCGCATGGTAATTCTCTAGCTGGAAGGTGGTCAGTTCGCTTCCCTCACATGAGGGTCACAGTATCATTGTCAGAATCATTGCCCAGAATATGCCAATTAGTCTGTGATTATAGGACAAAAATGGTACACAGAGTGTTGCACAGAGTTTTAAAGATGACATGAAGTGGGTCTTTAGCAAACTGAGAAAATTCATTCCTTATGAAGTATTATGATCAGTCAGCTTATTTACACATTAAAAGGGAAGGAAACATATTTTTAAACATTTCACCACAAATTTTATCTTCACTCTCAACAACAGAAAAGAAGTTGTAAAAGACTCTTTCTGTCCGGTTACTTTTCAAAAGTAACAATGTACCTTTGAACATAATGTACTTCCTACAGCTACAGCACTAATCTTGTTGTAGATATCAATCATGAATTCAACATTTTATGCATAACAGGGTGTTTTTTTAACCATCAGGGTGGCTGTTCATGCCTGCTGGATGTCAGTTATGCAGAAATTACACGCTGTGAAGAAAATTGAGTGGTACTAGACTCATTTTGTTTCACATCACAAAAGATGATTCAGTCATTTACTCCTAATTCACGGTTCACGTTTTTCTTTGGCAACAGTGGCTGATCAACAGTTTAGATATCAAGCTGCAGAAGGAAGAGAAACGAAAGGAAGTTTCTCCTTACGTTATGTTGAAAACCTCTGCAGAGCTGCAACAGCAACAACCCCATTAAACCGAAAAGATGGACCATAAAATACATACAGAGTACATTACGTCATTGTAATAAAGCTGTTCCAAAGAGCCATTCTGTACTCTGCAAGTGTAGAATGTAAGTAGATATTCTCACAGTCAACATTGGACTTATGTGGAATGATCTGGGAAAGCAGCTGTTATTTTTACCCAGTTGGTAATCCGGCATCACTCACAGCATTCCAAGTTTTAACCTTTGAAGCTCCTGCACACCATCAGTCTACCCACGCTAGGTGTGCAGGAACACACATGATTCCTGCCAGACACACACACACACACA
>CM047986.1:31768530-31790164 GCA_026261665.1 Melanotaenia duboulayi | reverse complement strand
TTTTTTCACCACCCCTAGAGGGCATGCTGTGGGATTTCCTCCCACTGAAGCAAGTGATTGTGGATCAGGAAACCCATCGTTCAGAGAGTCTTCTGATCTGACTTCTGATCACTTTGCTTGGAGAAATATTTCCTGATTAGCAGTTTAGCAGCAGAGCAAGGTTCAGCCTTTAAAATATAAAAAACAGCCAAGAAAAGTCGTGTGTTTGAGACAATAGTCCAAAACCTCATGACAATATTAGAGCCCCACTAACTTCTATTTACTTTACTTTAAATTTGCATTGTGAATTTTTCTTTTTATGGAGCGTCAGACAGGGGAAAACTGGCAAAACCGCCAGTTAGTACCACTGTATTTAAAATATATATGTATAATATACTGCACATCATTTGTAAAGCTGAAATATCTGTGTGTCAGACTGATCTATGAGCAGTGAATGAACCGTGCTTTTGTGGCACGATGCTGCGCCTTCTCAACACGCCGGGACATCGGCCCAAAAGTAATGCAGCCCACTGGGAATCCTCTCAAACCTTTTAGTTGCCAGCATTGCTCTTGATGTGTATTCTGTCATTTACAGTAGTATATAGGCTGACTATTTGTTTAATGTGCCTGCTCATTACAGGGGTTATTACGGTAGACCAGGAAGTAGAGGCTTTGTACTAATGTTGTAGGCTACATGGGTGTGTTCTGCCTACATGTGGGGAACAGCAAAACAATAAATGAGAAATTGCTCGCAGCTATTATTTCTCCATTTGACTTATTTACATATTTCAGCATGAGAATCGGAGGTTTAGCGCGAGAGCGTGAGAAGCTGCTTAAATGTGCGAGTCTCACGGCTGATGCGTGTTGGCAGCCCTGCAAAACAAATGCGGCACACCGGCTCGTGCTTCACCACGGTCTCGGGCTGCAACATGCTGCTGTCAAGTATGACAGAGAGATCACTCTGCAAGAGACGAGGGCGTTCAGTCGAGATACTCCGTAGTGAAACCTGTTGTCATACACAGTCTATGGTAAAGTAACAGAGGGAAAAAAACTAATGAAAACTATCAAGGCTGCACGTTGCCATAGAGGCCGATTTGCGTGACGTAGCTGATTGTGCTCCAACTAAAGAGAAAGAAAAATGAAGCTGGAGAGTCAGAAATACGGGCTTTTGGTCAGTGGCGATATTCGCATTATTTTCAGCTCAGTCCAGTTTCAGTCCGAATTTGTGGTTAAAGATCCTGTTCGCCGGTCAGTGGAAGGAGTCCTTCAGCAGCTGACCCGCCTAAAGAAGCAGCTGACCCACCTAAACAAGCAGCCGACCCGCCTAAACAAGCTAAGATTTTTCCTGGAGTGCAGCATCCGGTAAGACAGACAGAAATTACCAAGCTAGTTACAGGTTCATTGTAGGAAACAGGCTCCCACTGTCGCCTATTAAATCGCCCAGGTTTAGAAAAATACTAGATAAAATGATGATGAGACAAGTGTGTCCATTTCTTCCCACAGACAGGGACGTCGTTCTTGTGGTTTCAAATCCGTTTTGTTTACAATATACAGTAAACACTATTCAGACAGGCAGCAATGATTCGGCTATGATGTTTGTCCACGTCTACACAGTGAATTCAGAAATGGTGAAGTAATAAGTAGTGGCGTTTCTTTTCAAATGCAGGAGCAAGTAAAGTAATTTCATTACAATTTACAGAAGTAATAATTAACTAGTAACTAATTACCTTTTTAGAGTTACTACCCCAACACTGATCATGATTCATGGTAAACAGTTAAACTGTAGCTGGAGACATGTTGAGTTGACACAGTGTCATCAATGTTAATCTCACAACGTCATTATAAACGTACCTGTCGTCAAGCTCCACTCTGCCCACCCCTGCAGTGCTGCCTGGCTGTGGCTACTGCTGTAGTTACACACAGAGCTCCATCTAGTGGACATACGCATCATCATTCTGCACGGCTCCCACACTTGACNCGCAACATCATTCTGCACGGCTCCCACACTTGACAACATTTACCTTTTTATGAGAAATTAAGAATATATCGGTGTTTAATTGGCAAAACCCCAGTCAATTATTATTGTTTTGAAAAGGGCTATAAATGGGCGATATATTCGGCCATAGCCTCTGCAGCATTCCCACTTGAGACATTTGATGACGCACAAGCAGGCATGCAATTCAAGTCCATGCAGACCGCGAGGAAGATGTGAGACTGTGCGCCACAACATTGCATTCTGTTCATATTCTGAGTACAATTGTTTAATTTTCTTTGTTAATATGTAGCTGCTGGGGCCACAGTCGGTGGTTTTTGTGAAAAAAAAGTTAAAAGCTAAGTTAAGAAAAAGTTAGCTGTATTCATCTGCTTGATGTGTGATGGCAGGATGTGGATTCTCTGTTCAGACTGATTATTAAATAAAAATGAATTGAAATTAAATGCTACTGAATATGATATCATTATAATATAAAAAGTTAAAATTACACGTCAAAATAGATTAAAACTTGATTTTTATGACGCTGTCAGTCAAAATGTCAGACATGATGCATAGTTTGAGGACATCCTGAATGTGCTACAGTGCAGTAAGTCAGGGCAAAGATCATTTCAAGTAGTTTTTTCAGGTGTTCGATAATATCTAAGCTGGAACTTGTTAGGCAGCTGATAGCATCAGTCTGCTTAGACCTCTCACAGATACAGCAGTAGCAGACTTAATTAGAATGAGTTAAACCCAGGTAAGGTTCATGAGAAGCTGACATTTAGTATGCACAAAGGTTTTTATGATGAAAATCAGTTGAATTATAACCAGAAGTTTCAGATGGATAATTCTACAACAATGAAACTGACTCCAGTGGGTGTCCAGGTATTCGGTGATGGTCTGTTTTGTCTGCACAAGGTTGCTGAAATGATCTTAACTGGGGATTAACTTGGCTGGTACGTGGCTGTAAGAAGCTCAATGAGGCGTCATAGAGAATTGAGTCTTCAGAGTGGATTAGTCTGAGCCTTGATGGCAAAGAGGAGGAAACCCACCATAAAATCCGCTCAGTCTTCTTTCAGTCATCTGGGGAGCGAGCCAGAACGGCACAGTCCGTCCAGCGCCCACAGCTGAGTTAATCTTTAATGCTGAAGACAAGCAGCACACATTTACACACTGATAACCAGCAGTCAGCATAGCGCTGAATAAATAGTGATTTTTCATTCTGAACCAGTCCAATACAAGCGCACTGTATCTCTGCTGAAATGTGCCCCACCTTAAAACAAAAATTATTAAAGATTTTGTTGAACGGATGTTGGGCCAGAGCACGTTGATGTTTTTCAGTGAACACCCATTGTGTCGGTAAGTACTTCCACACACATTAATGGTCAACAATCACTTGTGTGTTTCCTGATGAGTGTACACAAAGTTCTGGCTGGACTTGCCTGAGTGAGTCTCCTTAAAAGGAAGTGGAGTCTCTGTGTGCATTGGTTTCCTCCAGATGACATCACCGCAGGCACAGCCCATGCAGATTGTTATCACAAACTCCTTCCTGTTTATCCACCATGGCCGAGTTTCTCCCAAAGCTTAGGGAACAGTGGTGGTGGGGGGGTGGGGACAGTGTAGTGATAATACAATCCTGAAATCAGGTACACTGAGGGTGACGATGCACTTATTTAACTCAACGGATGGGGGATGTCTGGGTAAACTGGAAGTCGCGCTGCAAGGAGACTGCAAGTCATTTTTTTGCATGTCAAAGTCAAGACTAAAGTCATATTTAGTTGTAATGAGTAATTTCCTGAGCGCCACCTGCCGCCTGCTCAGCTTATAACACCGCATTGTAATATCAAAGAAATTTTTAATCCGTACCTCCCTTTTATCCGGGACGGGTCTTGGGAAACCAGAACGTTTATAGAAACATCTCAGTGTGTTCAGTAAATGTCTCATGCTTCTTCTGAATATGCTTAGTTGAGCTAATCTGATAGAGTTAACATTATTTTAGTACAAAGGTAGTAATGAATGAATGAATGAAAAATGAATGAAAAATACTTCATTAATCCCAAAGGGAAATTCAATTAACAACAAACAAAGTAACAAGCTAACGTTAGCATCTATGTTAGCAAGTCAGGTGTGCTGCAGTGTGGACATATTNTTAGCATGTGTTAGCAAGTCAGGTGTGCTGCAATGTGGACATATTGAAAACCTGCAGGACACTGGCTCAAGAGGTCCGGAGTTGGGGATCCCTGATCTAGACTTTATAAAATATTGAACGTAGTATTACAGCTAAAGTGATCATCAAATGTAAAAATGTAAAGGTCAGTTAACATTTAATACTCATAAGCATTTGGTCTTTCTGTTTAAAAAAACAGGGATATTTGAGGAATTGTCACGAATAGTGATTAATCATGATGAATTCATTTGTAAGCTGTGATTAATCTGATATATAAATTTCATGTTTTATAGTTAAACCTATGCTAGGCCATTGAATAACAGTAACAATATCATACATCAAAGTCTATAATATAATTTATTTAAATGAGAAATTTACGAGACCTCGGCTCTTAATAAAAGGTAAAGGATCGGTACTCGGTATCGGCAGATACTTAAACCCCAGGTATCAGAACCATGAGGATACGATGTTACTGTCTCTACTGCTGATGACTCGCAAGTAAGTAAATAATAATATTTCGATATTTATTATAACAAATTATTAACGTTTTGGCTTAAAAGAATCATTCAAATCAAATAAGTTCTCCTAGGCTTTGACGTGAATATTCATGTTTCATCAGACAAAAAAATATCTTTTGAATGAGAGAAAAACTGCTTTAGTTCATCCAGGTTATCAGATGAACTTGTTTTTTTTAAATCTTATTTAGCCAGGTGGTGCCGTGTAGTGTTAATTATTATATGACAGTGGAAAAATGCTGATATTAGTGGAGGCTTTACAAATCAGCATTGATGCTGTTGTAGTGAACTGGCCTGCATTTCCACCAGTTTAACCAGAACAGAAGTGAGAGGACTTCACTCTGTAATAATAAACCTAAACATCTCGGAGGTTTGGCCATGTCTTTAGTCTTCAGGCTTGATTATAACCTGTTTCCCAAAATGAACAATATATGCAAATGACCTTAGGGATGAATGATTAATANCCAAAATGAACAATATATACAAATGACCTTAGGGATGAATGATTAATAGTTTTTAAATAGAAATTAATTAAGAATTTATACGTTTAAAACGCTGCAATAAGCAAAACGCCAAGGAGAGCAAGTAACTGTCATGTTGAACTGCACCTGATCCAGGTTTCAGATCTACAGCGTATGTCATGCTTAACTTACATGTCATACATGACCAACGTCACCTGCCTGGGAGAGTTTTCAAAAGCAGGATTTCTGTCTGATTTTCAGGTGGAAGAAGCTGCATGTTTTTCTACGTACTCTGTCTGCTGATTGGAGCGTGATCACCTGTGCGTCTGCAGTACAGAATCACGTAGAGAAATGAGGCGCTGTGGCGTAAAGAAGATAAATAACATCACACTGTTTAGTTCTTACTACAAGGACAAAGTAGAAGCCAGTTCTAGAGGAAATGCAACCTTCAGTCGTTCATATCAACTTTACGTCCTTGAGTTGGAATAGAGTAAATGATGACGTGATGTGGCAAAACTAACAGAACCACAGAGTACTAAAAAGGCCTTGAAATGAGTGCTTTGGTGGTTGATAATCGATTGTTTTTCTTTTTATTTTGTGCTGGTTTTTTTGTAAACATGTAAAATAGTCAGCTAGCCCAGTTATTTGTCATCATCTTGAACTGGATAATAGGTTAAGTAAACCTCCGCCAAGCCTGAAATCAGAGTTATTTCTGTATGCTGTCTTTGTTTAGCCTGTCAGCACTTGCGGTTGTTTGATATCCGTCCATCTTGGTGCTTAAGGCTGGCATCCAGAGCGTGGGAATTTCGTCCTTGAGGCACTCCAAGCCTGGGGGACCAGATANCACATCAGACCAAGCTGGCATTTCGTCCTCGAGGCACTCCAAGCCTGGGGGACCAGATAGGCTGTCACTAGACACTAGAGCCTGACCGATATGGATTTATTAAGTCCGATGCCGATTTCGGTAAATGGCAGAAAAAATTATCAGAAGCTGTACTGATGACTTTATCTTTAAATTTAGTTAATAGGTGTATTCTATATATATATGTGTATGTAAGCAATATAATGAGTGAAGTTACTGGTAGAACATTATTTATGCAGCCCTCTGATTCCCCTTTAACGTTACATGAAATTTTCTCTACCCCATTATTTTCTTTTCCATGAAGTCATGACTCATATGAACCAAAATAAAAACCAGAGACGCTTTCATCAGATGACAAAACACGTAATCTTTCACAGAGTTGCATTTTAAACATATAATAACATATGATGTTACTCCATTATAACAACACAGTGAGTTGCTGTTACAGCCTGAGTCACGTTCTAGTATTTTCTGACTAAGTAAAACTAAGAGGGACAGGACATCATGACAGTAGCTGAAGACAGAGAGAAATCTTCATCATTTTAACTTTTCCCTCCTCTCTGCTTCACGTCGCTGCTCCTTATGCGTCTCAACACGGAGCTGATGGAGGGATGAACACTTGTTCTGTAATCTCTAATATTTTGTACACTCATGTTATTTCTGTAGTTACTTACTGACAACGTGACAACATTTACTGTTTTATAATAAATTNGCAACTTGACAACATTTATTGTTTTATAATAAATTAACAATATATTGGTGTTTATAACCCTTCCATAATCTGTATTTTTTATGTTAAGATGTATAATCCCTCTAAAATTGCTAGCTTATGTTCACAGCTCATGCTTAAATTAAATTAAACTGATCTTTTTTCTTGTGTACAAGCCATAAACCTTATGAGTATCCCATTTTTGCAAATAACTGGCTCATTTCTCTCAGGAGGCTGGCCATCCCATTGAAATTATGCTGAATTAGAACAGTTTTGATTGAACCTGACTCCATGTAGGTCAGTATAAATAGCTTTGAAGAAGGAACAAAGGATGTGTCTTCTAACCTAGTTGGATCTTTCTCTGTAGAGACTGATGAGATAGAATCATAGTTATATCATAAGTGGAGGGAGGTGGGAGGGCCGACATCCCACTGTTTTAATAATAGGTAGGTAGAGGACAGTCCAGGAATAAAGTTTGTATCAGAAAAAGGATTTCAGAGCGATTTTCTCCCCCCCTTTTTTTTTATTGTGATAAACTTTAGCGCTTTCCGTGGAAAACAGACATTAAGCTGATTCAATACGCATCCCGATACGTTAATTATTTTCGATTTGGGCCGATACGATACTAGCATCGTAAATAGTTGCCGATAAAAGTAAGGGGATCGGTATCTGCGAGTATTTCTGTCTAAACACCATCCGATACCGATACATTTTGGTTTGTCATCGTGTGAAAGAACAAGTTTGTTGCCTTAAAGAAAAACAGCAATGACAAACGCTAACACTAAAAACGGATGTTTTAGAATTTATTGTTCTGGATTAGCAGTCCTTTGTGGAAAAGTCCAATTTCAAGATAGTTTTTAATAGAAATGATTTGATTCCAGTTTATTTACTTAATTATTAAAAAGGTTCTGTGGCAATCATGGTTTTCATGTGTTAATAAAAGATGAATTAGATAATTATCTAAAATAACACGTTAACGTTGGTAACTTATTCATGTAATTAATTGTGTTCAATTTCTCAGTAATATTAAGGCTTCCACATCGGGCGTGTTCTGTAGGGGGGTTATTAACACCTCATCATCTGCCTCTTCTTATGTAAAGTCAGGACGTGAAGAGCCACACAGAAGACGTCACTGCCAGCAATCAGCTGATAGACGGCAGTGAAACATCTGTAGAGTCAAATAAAATAATTTTATGGGAAGGAGGATAAAAGCTCCAGTTAGCTCCATACTTTCTACTTTTATCCTATAACGTCTCAGTTTTCGCGCCCTGGCGGACACGAGCGTGTCGCAACCGAAAAAAACATGAAAAATCTGAATTTGGGAACATTTCCAAGTAAACTAAACAGGTGGGGGACATAATCTTTCGCATTTATGATCACGGCTGTCAACTTTCACGCATTGGCCGCGAGACTCACGCATTTGAGTGATTTCTCACGCTAAACCACCGATTTCTCACTCTGAAATACACATCAGGAGCAACACCTGCTAATCGGGAGGTTCTGGAGGATTCCCAGTGGGCCGCGTTACTCTTGGGCCGGTGTCTTGGTGAAACAAATAAATAAGTGGGCCTACGATATGAGCTATCTGAGAAGAGTAGTGATGTGCGGATCAATAGTGAAATGTCTATTTATCCTATACCAGCATTTAAATAACTAAACTTTCAGGATAGGTAAGGAACTACGTCATCTTCTGCACGTAGGCATGTTTGAAAAGATGCAGCGTCGCAGCAGCGGTTCATCCACAACTCAGTCCGACACACAGTGATGGGTGGAGATATTACAGCCCCACAAACAGTAACGATGTGCAGTTTGATGTGTGTGTGAAKTCAACAAACTTCATTAAACATCAGAGAATCTACCATAACACAGAAGCAGAGGTGATGAGGTGAACTAAAGAGGAGAGGAGGAGGAGGAGGAGGAGGACAGGTGCAGGGCGGAGACAGACGAGTCCTTTGGCGCTGCAGRCAGGTACTATCAGGTACTATCAGGTACTATCAGGTACTATCAGGTACTATCCAGGTACTTTCAGAGGGAGGAAATGTTGAGCTGGTGGATCCTGTACGTGCAGCAATGCTACTGGGTTTTGGGGAAGTGATTTACGTCTACCTGCTGCTGGATTTAAGTTCTTGTGTCATGTTTAAACAACAGGAGTTCCTGCAATCTTAAGACTAAGGCTTCATGTTTTGTTCAGATGTGCAGTAATAAATATCAGTCATATCGCTGACCGCTGAGTTTATTCGGGATCTATCTACTGAGCCTGAAAAAAAGACTTTGGTGATTAATAAGTCATGCCTACAGAGGGCAGGGGCGTTGCTAGACATAGGTCTCTACAGGGACCCAAGCCCCCCATTACTCAGATTATATTTTTTATTATAAAGACCTGCTATGTTAATAAATTAACAGCGTTATGTTCCATCTGCTTCCCTTTGCTAACCCGGCTGTTACTGCTGCTGCCAAGTTTCAGCTTAAACATTTAAAAAAAGATTTCTTTGTCCATGAATGTGAGGACTAGCTGAGGACCTTTGAAAAAATGTTGACAGTTTAGATCAGGGGTCTGCAATGTTGAATCTGCTAAACCGTCTTGGGAACAAGTCAAGAATAAGTACAAAAACATACTTGAAAGCGATCAGTGACAAGACTTTATTTCTNCCATACTTAAAAGCAATCAGTGACAAGACTTTATTTCTTCATCAANCATTAAAGGGAAGCATCTGCTCCTCTCACGATCCACAGGCAGCCATTTCCCAAGAGAACGACTGGTCAGGAGGTGCTTTTCCACTTGTTGATCTCTGAGTGAACCAGCTTCATTGTACAGAAAACCCAGGGTTAACCCTGACATTATCAATCAAAAGCAATCCTCCATGGCGGCGTGGGCACATCTACACGATCACACTCGTCTCCCATCACTCCTCATTCCTCATCCTCTCCATGCTGACACAGTCTCCTCTTCCTACTTTCCTTTTTACTTCTCTTCGTTATTCTGTTTTTAAATTTTGAATTCAAAATAAATAAATAAGAAAAAAATAAAGAAATCACATTTTCAAGAGGAGCCTTATTTCCATAAAGCTCCCCTTGGCACAGCAAATTTGTTTGGCACAACAAAGCAGCCAGACCATCATTCTTCCGCTACCATGCTGGACAGGACAATTTAGAAAAAAAAAGACAAAACAAAAAAAAAAAGCAAACTAAGTGAACCAGCTTCATTGTACAGAAAACCCAGGGTTAACCCTGACGATACCCACATAAGAGAAAATCCAGCTTTGTCTACAGGCCTTTGGTCAACTTAATCTGCATCTGAAGTCAAGAGATAACCGCTTGAATATAACGTACATTCCTACGCTATAGCTTTACTGTTTTACACTTGCCTGCATTTTCATTGTTTCTTTGGTTAATAACGTGCATGGGTTTATGTGACCCACCAAGTAACATATAAGCAGACTGTTTATACCCTGGGTTGTCTGTGAAGGGCCTGCTTTTTGCTCTTAGCAGTCTTTTGAATGAAACCAGTGGCTGGACTTGATGTCAGCCTTGCAGCTGTATGTGTAAAAGCTCTTAACCATGAAGTTTGTTATTAGATGTAGAGAGTAAGTACCTGAGTTTAGCTGTCCTTGGGGCAAAGTGCTCATGGTAATGGAGGTTTATGAGAGCTGTGTTTATGAATCTAAAGACCCAAGAAGACTAATGTTATGTCACTCCTCTGACACTGCAGCTTCAGAGAAAAAGACCTCACATGTGTATGCTAAAGTATGCTTCATTTGGAGGATTTTTATTTTTTTTTTTACATAATCCTATTATGAGAAAGTCCCGGTGCACGATGATGGCCATCGTCATGCAGGAGCCTGGTGCTCCCAGTACACTCCAGGGCTAAAAACATCTCTACTGATGCAGCAGCAAGCCTGCTGTTCTAACAACGAAGTGACCCTCTTTAAATGAACTCAGCTGACCTAAACAGATGCTCATGGCCTAAATGCGTTTGTGGACTTCACAGCTTCCAACAGAAATCTGGTAGTTGATATAAAAAAGCGTCAGAATAGATCTTGTGTGAAAGCAGGGCGGTGCTGCAGAGATGTCAGCAGGATAAGACATAAGTCTGCACATGGAAAGTCAGTGTGTCTGTTGCACTTGTGACCACACCTAACTGTAATGCTGCATTACACAATACGGAGTAATAAAGTGGAGGGCAGAAACCATGATGGCACAAGGCAGCAGAAGATGGTGGCCATTTCATTTTTTAAGAAGATAAATTTTTATTTAGTCAAATTCATTATGAAATGTTAAAATAAGAAAAAGTATTTTTATCTGAAGGACTTAGAGGTTGTTTAGATGTAGACTGATAAATTATCCAGGTTTATGGCTTAAAGAGACATTGTGTAAGAATCTGAACTTGGAATCGTGGATCATGTTGAGCAATCAAACACCACCAAGCATTCGATAGTTCATGGAGTTTTCATAAATATTCATAAATATTGCAAACTGCATCCAATGCAGGTACCACGCTGGGGCCATGTAGCAGCTAGAATGTATAATTTAATAACAAACACAAACGAATGTTACCAAGTGCATATATTAACAGCTATGATTCTATATACTAATTAGTCGGATTAGATTGTCTATTTTCATTCTGATGGGCGTAAATTGTCAGAGCTCAGCGTTGAGTAGTTCAATACCTGCAACAGTATTGAGCGATGGAGGGGGGGGGGTCGGTTTCATTCAGAATCTTCTGTGGGAGATGAGCCTCGAGGACTACAGAGACCTCACAGCTAGACTGCTGGAAAAACAGCCAGGCCTGGCCTTTGATTTACTGGCGGAGCTCTAGAACAGACGAGGTGCCCCTGCATCTTAGGAAGTACTGGGAGTACCTTGGTGTACCTGCAACAGCTGCAGAGACATGCCCACGAACCTTGAAAGAAAGTGTGGTAGCCAAGACCCAGCCCACTGTGTGAGCCTCCTGCCACATTTTACACAGTTACTGCCCGGATGAGGGTTATTTACCGAAACATCGGCAGTACCGTGAGGAAATAACAGTATTTGGGAATATAAGGGAGACTGGTGATGACAATACACCAGCTACGTTCCAGGAATATAGATGGTTGACACAAGTAGCTTGGCAAATAGTTAAAATAAACACTGAACTTTAAATACTGCAAATAGTTGTAGAACATACATATATATATATATATATATATATATATATAAACCCTGGAAGAGTGTTGCACCCCCCCAAATGAACTGAGTCTATCCTGGTTTCTTCCTCATTCTGATGCTGAGTTTGAACTTGCATGAACCAAGTCTACATGACTAAAGGTACCGAGTTGCTNATCTGATGCTGGGTTTGAACTTGCATGAACCAGGTCTACATGACTAAAGGTACCGAGTTGCTGCCATGTGTTTGGCTAGTTAAATATCTGTTAACAAGCATTTGAACAGGTGGATCTGATAAAGTGGTCCATGGGTGTAGATCTTCATGAACGCTAACAGAGCCCAAGCAGCTGTGTTACTGTAACCATTTTCCAGCCTGTAGTTATTCAGTAAATGTGGAGATAAAAACGTGCTGATGTTCATGTTTCTGAATGCCAGTGAACTTGCGCAGAGATGTTTTTATGTTAACTGATTCTTTCAGAAAGGTTTCTTGAGTTTGTTCTTGTGTGCAGCTGTGAACACACTTTCCTTTGAAAGCAGCTCCTCTCTTTGTATTTCCTTTCACTCGGTCATGGTAGCTGACGATGGGGAAATGCACCAGTGCAGTGGTAGGAGGTATTAGAGTCACTGCGCCTAGAGCCAAAAGGGCTGCAACCACACAGCGCCTACCACAACGTTAGAGGAAGGAAATGCTTACACACACTCAGTAACGCACACACTTACACTACCCACTCTGAGAGTTCCTTTTAAGGAAAAGGCCCAGCTCTGCTGAGTGGAGCTGAGGCAAGTCCCTCAAATCCAGAAACACAAATACTGTGACTGCATGTCTGCATGAGTCCTGAGAATCTGACAAGATTGTGTATGTCTAAACACAAGCTCCTCTATCTATTCTGAGTTAAAATGATACCTGATACTCTGTGTTACTCTGCTGGCTGGAGTGTAATGTACTCCAGCTGTTACATGAAACCTCTGGTCACATGCACATGCAGCATTTATTGATATTTGCTTATGTCTCATTTTCTACTTTCTCCCTCTTTGTTTCTATTTATTTCTGAATCCACCTTTAGGCCGAAGCCAGGCTCGCAGCAAAGAGGGCGGCCAGGGCAGAGGCCAGAGAGATCCGCATGAAGGAGCTGGAGCGGCAACAGAAAGAGGTAAACAAGTGACAATAAACTGTTTTAAATCTTTTAAATGTCTTTTCTCTGCACGACTGTATGGAATAATTTTCCCACTTTATGCTGACCTAAGCAGCTCATCTTCATTGGACTTAAAGCTGCATTTTCATGCAGAGTCATTGCAATAAAGCCTGATAAAGTAGTTGTATTGCTCTAAATGACCATAAGATTTCAGCAATATTCTTGTGTTCAGAGTAACACAGTTTGGTATAAACTTCCACAATGAGGATGATCCTTGTTGTTCATGGAAAACAAAGATAAGGAGTCATACAGGATCAAATGGATTCAGTGTTAACAAATGAAATATTCTGCACTAAAAAGTCATTAAGCTGGATCCTGTGGATTTATTTCATTTAAAGCAAATATTTACAAATACTTCAAGAAATGACAAGATAGAATTTTTTATGTTTGAACATGGAAAATGTTAAATATCATAAATACACGGCCTGGCCAAAAAATAAGCCACCACCAGGATGCAGCTCAGCAAACAGGCAGGAGCCTTCTGCAACGAGCACCTTCGCATTTCTTAAACAACCATGCAGCTACTTATTGTTTATATTATTTGATTAATCAGTACAGCTCTCATTGTTAAGTCCCAGCAGTCAGGACAGGTCCGACCGACCGGTGCGCTGAGCCTTCCCGGCTGCTTCTCTCAGCTCTTCCCCAGTCAGCTCGGAGCATCATCCTCTCAGTTTTGTCCGTCTGTTTCAGCTCTACATCACTCAGCAGCAGCTTGCTTTACACAGTTCAACCAAGTGAATAAAAATTAATAAAAATAGTTTCTTTCACAAAACGCTGGAGGGTGCACTGCAGATCTGCCCCGAAAGCACACCTCTTCGTTTATATAACGAGGCAGAAATACGTCAAAAATGTAAAAAGAAGACGGAGAAATTAATAAAGTGTCAATAAATTAATAAAAAAAATGTTAGATTAAATTAAAATACAAAAATAAATCATTTTGGGGATAAGATAAGATCTTTTATTGATACCAGTGTGGGGAAATTTCACCGTCACAGCAGCTCAAACACAAACATTAAACAATAGACAAAATAAAAAATAAAGACACAAAAAAACAGTATGTACAATAAATGGTAAATAATAATAAGAACAGAAACACACAGCCTCACCCAGTTATTACACAGATGAACATGGATATATAGAAGATATGAATTAAACGTGTAAGTAAACGAGTGGGATGAAAAAAGACCATAAAGTGCAGAGCTGGGGCATCAGTAAACATCAGTAAATGATGGAAACGTCGGGAAACGTCAGTCCTACTGAGATATGAAGACGTTTGTTGCAGTAAGGAAAGTGTATAACGATAAGAAAATGGAAAAGGAAAATAATAAAGAAATAAATACAGTCATAAAAATAGAGGAAATTAAAAAAAAACAAAATAAATACAGAAAAATGTAAATCAATGAGAATATTAAGACAAAGTTGAATTTAAACCGTTGAAAATGACACAAGACTTAAATTTGTGTCATGTTTTATGGGCTTCTTAATTTTCTTGTTTAATTTGTTGGCACATCACTTTGTTTATTTTAATATTTCTAGTATTTGTTTTTATTTTGGCGGTTTCGGTCCTCCGTACGTTAAAACTTCCTCACTGGTTCTTGGCCCTGTCCTGACAAATGTTTGGAGTCGGCACCACGTTCTGCTTAACGTTGAAACGGGTGTGTGTGGTTGTGTGTTTGCATTGCAGGTCGCCGGTGTGGTAGCTTCATGAGTTTTTCTTTCTCTGGTTTAACACCTCTGATCTTCACCATAGGAGGCTGTGCTTTTCTGAGCTCTCTATTTTTAGCCCGTAGTAATCTCAATCACACAAACAGGTGTCTGCTGTCATCTGTTGCCACTGAAATCTTTAACTTCCGTAACTTCTTTGTTCAGATCTTATTTTCATTTTACGACTCCTAGGCCTGTAAAAATCTTCCCGAGTTTCTGAAGTCAGCCTCGCTTTCTGTTATGTAATGAAGTTCTTAGAAGTCATTTAGGAACAAGTCTGGCTGCTTTGTTGTTGGTATTATTGCCAGGGCTGTGTGATAAATGGGTTTCATTGATTAGTTCAAATCGGACATAAATGATGATTTGTTTTTATGAAAATGTGGATTTTTTCAGTTATTGGAAACTGGTTCGGTTTTGGTAACTCAAATTTGGAACAAGACACTTTGCTTAATTAGTTTAAAGACAGTAAAGGTAACAGAGCAAAATATTTATTTCAGCATGTCATCAAGTGGGAGAAGGGACAGGTCTGACATTCGCCAGACGGCCCTCGTGGCTGGAATTTAGCTGCACTTGACTGCAGGAATGCTGCTTTCTCCGAGATGCAGAAGACAGCCGCAAACTCCCGCTTAGAGGGGAATCATTTCCTCATGTCTCACATGGTGACTGTACAGGCCACCTGAGGAGCATTCATAAATAAATTTAAGCTTTTGTTTGCATTACAGCAGTCCCAGATGTGAATTTTTTTTTTATGGCATGCAATGTTAATTTCATGTTTTCAAAAGTATTTTGTAAAAATACACAAAAAGGGAAATTATTTGTGGACTTCCTAAAAGTAAAAATATGTTTATCACCTGTGGTTTTTAAATCCTATTTAGAATTAAAGCTCATTTAAATAAAACCCTTTTATAAGTTGAGTTTTCTGGGAACGCCTAAAACTCTGCAGTTTCATTCATTTCTGATTGTATCAGCGTTTCCGTCAGTTATTCTGTGATTAAACACAACCTGTCAGGTATCTGTGGACAGACCTAATAACACACAGAAGTCTCAAACGTACTGGATCAATGGTTATTGTTAAGCTGAGACTGGTCAGGGTGTGTGTGACCCTTAAACCTTTTAGCCAGGTTCTAAAGGAGATTAGTAGGTTGTGCTCCTTGGTTCAGCCTGCCGCTGAGCAGTATTGCTGTTGCCGTAGCGTTGACCCGAGGCATGGGTTGCAGCACTCACAGCCACCTCAGGAATTTCTGGAGGTTTCTTTACACAATGAAGACAGAATTCAGGAGTGGACCATCAGCTAAAGCTTTGTAGCAGCAAACAAAGGTCCGGGTTCGTATCCTTGTCGCTCTCAGCGCTGCATCTCTGCGTCATCCAGCATACATGACTGTCTGTGGCGTCGGCTGCTGACCGCTGAAGGATGCCACCTTTCTTGGTTTCCTGAGGGCAGCAGGACGGCCGGGCGTCGGCTGACAGGCAGGGGGCTGAGGGCTGCCTTCACCGGGCGCCAGAGAGCCCCTCAGTTTAAAAAAGGGAGTTTGGTGAGTTGAAGAGAATAGGCACAAGCTTGTAGACTGATTGTGTAACTGATTTGATGAATGGGCTTATGACGGGGCCTGGCTTACTGGCTAATCAGCTGGCCAGACATGGAACAGGAGGAAAGTAAACAGACCAGATGGACATCTGTGTTTTCTGTGGTGTTGTTGTTGCTGTTTGTTCCGTAGAAAAGAATTTAGATTTAATTGACTCTACTGTTTTATTTGATAAGTTTAGAGGGAAATATCCAATGAGATGTGTGTCATACAGGATTTGTGTGTTTCTGAGTAACACTGTCATGTGCCTCCAGGTTTCCTGGCACATCATACTGTTGTATGATGTCTCGTTAACCTGATCTTTACAACTCAGTCTCAGCTTCTTGAACTTTGCTATTATGACTATTCAGCTAAATGTTTCAGGTCATTAAACCCAGGACATGATTTTACATTTCACCTGAACTGTAACTTTGGAGCGGCCAGCAGGCCGTCTTCCTCTGATTACCTGAGTGTGTTGTTACCGCAGAATGATTCTTCAAGCCTTCACCACCNGTTACAGCAGAATGATTCTTCAAGCCTTCACCACCATGCAGACAATCCATTTATCGGGCAAGTGTACAAGAGAAACAGCGGTTGTAAATCTGGATTAAAGTGGTGGAATGCTTGGATGAAAAATGCACCAGTGAGGGTGGGGTGTTTTTTTTAGGGTGTGCTGGATGTGGTCAGCGAAGGTTTGGAGCCGAGCCCAAAAAGCAGCACAGGCGCTGGCACTTTAAAACAAAAAGCAGGACATTAGAGGCAGTANACTGGCACATTGGCACTTTGGAAACAAAAAGCAGGACATTAGAGGCAGTAGAGACCTGATTGGACATGGAAATGATAGAATTTACTTCTTTGCCAAAGCAATAAGAGCTCATAAGATATGCAGCTAATCTTTTTATAGCTTAGTTTTGGTAATATTGAATTATATGTGCACATTTTTCTACCTCACAGTGGAAAACCTCAGGTTTGTCCTGTAGAAGAAAAAAAAATAGTAATGCGGTAATGTGGAGCCCTAGGCCAACCTCAACTGTGGTGCACCCCCCAAAAATCAAACAAACAGAAAAACAATGTGTAAAAAGTGCACACATTGTCGTTTTTTACATGAAAGTTAGCTTTCAATTCGTCGTATGTGTAATGGGTGATTCCAAAGAATTTTTCAACCTAGACCACATTAGACCAGGTCCTGTGATAAAACTACAACACCTAGACTCTTCAAACGTGGACTGAAATATCTTAAACATCATCTCGATCTATGAGAACACAGTTTCTGATTTGTGAAACCTTTTTTCTATTTATGAAAATGCAAATTAGGCTCCTCTTATGACATTTTTTCATATCTGGACCAGATAAGCAAGATAATTTCTATCCACACATTCACGCTGGTTTGTTCTGTTCATTCATCTGTTCATCTGTTCATTCGTCCGTCCATTCGTCCATCCATCTGTCCATCCGTCCATCCATCCAAGCTGGTTATGGTGCCTGGGCCGTAGCTTTGACAGCTGTGGTCTTAACTTGAGCATTATTTGAAAATAAACACCGTTGTCCAGTTTTATTATTTTTGTTGTAGGTGATTATGTCTGTTTTNTATTTTTTGTTGTAGGTGATTATGTCTGTTTTTTAGTCCTTATAAGGAGCGATCAGGCTGAACGGTTGGGTCGGGTAGAGCTCAGTGTTCCTTTTTTTGCAAGCTTTCCTTCCTGTTTTTGCTGCTAATGTTAGAAATAGTTTAATTAAAGAAAGATTACAGATTTTATAAAGCATCACTGTTAATGTCAGTAGAAGTGAAATATTGTATGTGGACAAAAGGTTCCTCTGTTTTAACTATTCAGAGGGTTAAGCATGTTTTACAGGTGAGTACTCTTGTCCTGTAATACATCTGAATTAAACATTCAAAATTCGGATTTTTAAAATAGCACTCATAATAACTTTGTTTCTGGACACCTGATGAAAAAATGTCTAAATGAAAGACCAGAAAACTGTCAAAAACTTTATAAATGAGGATAAATGCTTTTTGGTGGATTACGTTCACAGCTGTAACACCTGTATGCACAAATTTTTCGTTCTGGATTACATTCACCTGTAAATCGTTTAGCATCTCATTACCTCTGTCATTAGCAGCTAACACTAAATATTTATATAGACACCCAAAAGCACTTTACATCACATTCACTTATTCACACACACATTCACACACTCCACAACCCATCAGGAGCAATTTGGGGTTCGGCTTCTTGCTCAGGAACATCTCGACATGAGCTCAACAGGCCGAGGATCGAACCGGCAACCCTCAGGCTACAAGATGACCACTCTACCCACTGAGCCATGCCGTGTTGCCTGTGGGCTTCACCCTGGGTCAACAAACACAGAATGTTTGAAAATAACAGGAAGTGACATCACCACACATGTACATACCAAAATAAACCCTATAATGAACTGTTAAGTGTAGATAAAAATCTTTAGAACATCATTTCAGAAGTTCTTGTAGACACATCATATCAGATTATTGCAGTAATCTGATTACTCCAGTATATCTGATTATAATGGTTGTGTTAACGGGCTCAGTGTTTTATAAAAGACAAAAGATCTGATAATGTCTCTAATTTTCAAGAAAAACTGGTATTGTTAGAAAAATATCGGTAAATGAATCCATATTGAATCTAATTGGATTTAATGAAAATCTAATCCGGTTGTGCAAATCAAATCGATTCAGAAAATTAGTGGGGACACACCGCTCTGTGTTGTTGATGTTTTCAGTTTTGAACTTTGTTATTGGCTCATTGATCCTTGAATCAAGTTGTGAAATCGATGCATAACCCCTACTGAAACCTGCTCTCCTTCCTATTTACTGTACGTGCTTGTTCCGTAGTTGGTATTTGGAATCTCATGTAATGATGCAGCTGGAATAATTTCACAAAGAAATTCCAGATTAAATGTTGTACATCTTTTATATGAAGAGGAAAGTGGAAATAGTCGGGTAACTGAACCAGTGTTCAACCGTCTATCGTACTATCTACACGCTGGTGAGTGTTGATGGACAGATTTAGTTACTGTTTCCATTCAAAGATCACAAACAAGTAAATCAGGCAAAAATTGAAGTGTTTTTCACCAGAACGTCTAGTTTGCTCATTCTTCATTAAAATGTCATGGCTCATGTTGGGCCCCTGGGTTATCTTGTTGCTAAGCAACCTGTTGTCTTGTATGATGAACGTAGCTCTGACCCGTTCGCTATGTACAGAGGCCGCTGTGTGCAGAGCATACTGTGTTGGAAGTGCCGCTGGCAGCCATAAAGAATCATGGGAAAATGCTCTGCAGCTCAGTCTCAGAAGGCTTTAATTTTCCAGTGAACCTCTGTTCTTGGGTCAGTTCGTGTTGGTACCGCTGACCAGCAGGGCACCTCACATTCCTGAGTGCCTCTCATAATCTTTTTTTTTCTTCTTACTGCATGCTGCTTCTCTGACTTTCCAGTGTTGCACTTTGCTGTCTCCCTCACTCATTATTTTCTGTCCTGTTTGTTTTTCTGTTTTGTCTTCCAATCTTCTTCCTGTGCCACATTTTGGTGCTGGTGTGTAGATCTTTCAGGTGCAGAAGGTAGGCCCACTCTTCCTCATTTACACCTCAGACATCACCTGATTTGAAGTGTGGTTTTGTGGTGATCTGGGCATGTGCCCCAGAAAATGATGGAAGCTGTTCTCTCCTCAGAAATACTACGGCTTGAACACCAAATTAGAGGACCGAGCGGACAGCAAATGGGGGGATATTGAACAATGGATGGTACACTTTAATGCAACTCTTTAACCTCATAGTATTAACAGTTTTTTGTGTTGGTTTACCTCTCTACATGTTGTAAAGCCTTTGCTTGTGTGCCAGGCTTGCATCTGAATTCCAGATAATTCCTGTTGAGCCTCTTTTTTTTTAACATGGGTTTTTAATGAATCAAAGCTTGACTATTAATGGTAATCCACTTATTCAAAGGAGCAGGGTGGCTGTTGGACTTTGAATCAGCATGACCATCTGCCACACCAGTGAGAAACTGCATGGGATTAACTGTGCCCAGTTCACCCTGACAGATACTTAATACTCGATCACTAAAAACGTTCAGCTTGGCATCGATGATACTCTGTGTGTTGCAACTTAACTGATTATGGTGTTTTTAAACTACAGTACTGGACTGTTCTGTAACAATAACATAAGGTTTGAGTTTGGGGAGCCTTTGCATGTGTGTGAAGCTTACTGGTGTGTTGGCCTGATTACTGGGAGACCTCCATGGTTTTAAAGGCATGCATGACTGGTTGTTCTGTATTTCAATGTTCTGTTACATGAAACCTTGTATAGACTTGAAGATGTCAGTTGTAGTATGATTCATGCACTGTACAAACAGTTGGCCCCACTGACATTAGGAAGGACTTGAGTAAGTTTGTACTGTTTTTTTGTTCTGCATTACTCATGAAACCACAGAGATTGTTTCATGCAGAAAGAGCACATATTTTCTCACTGCTCTTGTTGGCTAATTCTGACCTGACATAGTTCCTCTTCCTCTGCAGCAATGAACAGTCTTACAGAAACTAAAGCCTTGTTTCCACTGAGCGGTTCGGTCCGGGCTGATACGGTTCGGAAACTTTAGAATAGTCCGGCCAGTTCAGGTGAGCGTTCCCACTGGAAGTCATGACGTCATACTAGTACAACAACAACAAACGTGGCACTATAAACAACAATCAGCAGCTCGTTTTTTTCTGCTTGGCTTTTGGTTCTTTGTGTGAACGATGCCGCATCGTGCGACCAGACCTTACAGCTGTTTGCAGGCAAGAGCCCGAACAAGCACCAGCCCGAACCGAGCCGCTCAGTGGAAACGGGGCTTAACCATCCCACTTCATCACTCAGCATACACTAAACAGATCATTGATATGTATTTAGGTGCATTGCACTAGAATAAGCACCCCTGATCTGGAAAAGTTGGTACCACTTGAAAACAATTAATTAATTTTTAGACCAAATCCAGTTTATCTCCTGTTTGGAAAAACATGGTTGTAATAAGAATTCCCTGAAATTTAGTGGAATTTGATAAAGGAGGCAGAAATTCCTGAAGATCTGTGAAAGGGTTTGTTTGCTGCAGAGCTGAATGAACTTATAGACTTATCACCAGGGAAATACTGGAAGAAAATATCCCAGTCCTTCTGATATTCTACATGAAATTAAATTTGAGCCGACACACATTTAGTTTGATTTTAGTGACTTTATTTATGCAACTTCTCACAAGACCACATATTTCTTCCTCATCCCTCCTGATCATCTTGTTGTTTATCTCTATCTACATCTATCCCTTTCTTCACACCCTTCATCCCTCATCTTTTCCATCCATCCATCCATC
>CM047986.1:31675618-31692353 GCA_026261665.1 Melanotaenia duboulayi | reverse complement strand
ATTATCAAATCTTAACCTAGGTATTTATATTACTTTTTGAAGTAAGGTGTAGGGATGCAACTGTCATCTCATCATTCTCATCATGGAACAAATCTGCAGCAACTGTGTGATGCTATCATGTCAATGTGGAGCAAAACCTTTGAGGAATGTTTCCAGCACCTTGTTGAATCTATGACACCAAGTACCAAGGCAGCACTGAAGGGAAAAGATGTTCCAACCCGGTAGAAAAACAATGCCTTCCAATGACTTGGTTCTTATTTGTTAGTGGAAAGAGATGAAAAAAGAAGGAAGAAAAAAATAAATAAATAGAAGCTTACCTGAAAATGAGATATTTAGACTTTGATATGACTATAAAATCAAATACTACTCAACCGTACGATCCAATCTACTTAAAATGTAGTGGGTTTGTTGCTGGTGACTAAGCCACCAGCTTAGTTGTTTCACATTGTTTCAAACACACATACATACACATGCACAATTTTTCTAAACATAATTTGCCTCTACAGCTTATTCTGGAGATGTGTGTGAGAGCATAAGGCCCTGACAAAACATTTCAGCACACATATTGCATGTGTCTGCGTGTGCAGTAGAGCGGTGTAGGCACCTAAGATTGTGAGGACTCAGCACGTTGTCATCTTTTTGGCATGAGGCGTGTAAGGAGATATAGATGCATCCATAATGCTGCCATTGTACCTGTCAGTCATGCCTGCCACAGGGGACGCTGGCAGGACAGATTTGCACAACTTGTGTTTTTTATAAAAAATAAATAGCCTATCATAAAGAAAACCAGAGGAATCTTCAGTACTGTTCTCTGGAGACTGTGTCCTTGACAAAATGTTAAATCCTTATGGTTTGATCTTCTCCTGCAACTCTGCTTTCTCTTAATATTTCCTGTCTCGTGTCAACATAGCAAACACCTTTTCAGTGAATGGTTAGAATGAAAGAAAAGCATATTCATTTTGTGGTTTTCATGTGACCCCCACCCTTGATATTTTCACTAATCAAGGTCAAAGTGCAGAACAGAGGAGCGGGGATTATAACGTGAAGGAAGAAGAAAAAAGGCACTGGATCACATCCAGCCTGCCTTCCCATGAGATCATATGTTTCTCTTTGCTGGTTGTAACTGGTGCACAGACTCCTCATCCTTTCTATTTTGAGTGGAGTTGCTGCATTTCCTGCTCCACATGAGTGTTAAGACAAAGCCTAAAAAAACATGGGAGGAGGGCAAGTGTTGGGCCACAGGAGCGCTTACATAACCACTCAGCAGTTACAGATACACTTATATACTTCTTTCTTTTTCACTTCAACTGAGTAAGCTTCTGCCTGTTGATGGATGTGGCCCCTCCCTGTGGGTGCTATATGACTGCGTATGAGGCCATGTGCACACGTGAGCTGGATTTACGTATTCCTGCATCTGTGATGAAGGTTTTATTTGCTCATAAATCCCTGTATGAGGTTTCTGTGTGTGTGTGTGTGTGTGTGTGTGTGTGTGTGTGTGTGTGTGTGTGTGTGTGTGTGTGTGTGTGTGTGTGTGTGTGTGTGTGCGAGATAGGGCCACGCTCTGGTAATCTTGTTGAGTCAGGGACGTGCAGGCTTTCCTTGCATCAAATGCAACAGATCTTGTTTCAATATCAGGCTTGGGAAATACAACCAGTTCACATACTGCAGCACAGAGGTCATTTCATCATTTGTGTTCAGTCGGTGAAGTGATTCTGAGCCACAGTCCTTTGAAAACATACAGCAAAAGAGAATTTTTATTTATTCTGTCTGGTAGGTCTCTGTGGAAATCATTTCATGGTAAAAAGCGCAAAGATAACAGCTAAAAACTAAATATTACTATCACATAAGAGTGGTTGCATGAGGTTTTTACCCACAGATGCTTCACAAGAAGGTGTTAGTCGGTGCAGCAAAGGGAGGGCTGAGAGCATACTGACAAAATAACAACCACAAAGAACCTTAAGGAATGTTTTGGTGGAAAAAGTTCTATTTGTGGTCATGACAAGACCACAAAGCCTCTTTGTTTCTGGCTGCATTTGTCTTACTTGTTCTTGTCCAAATTAACAAACAGGAACTAGTGAGTTTGACAGCTGCCAGATTTTGCAGTTGGAGCACCAGACAATCTCTCCGGGATTTCTGTGCATTTCTTTCTTTTTTTTTCTATCTGGTGAGTGTTACAACATGAAATGCTGAATCTTGCTTTTGTGAAAAGTTGCGGTTTCAGCCAGAGATGTTCACGAGTAATTTTCAAGTCAAGTCTTGCGACTTGTATTAAACTTGAGCCATAAGACTTAAGGCTTGACTTGGACTTGAGCCATAAGTCACTTTGTAATGATTAATCTGCCATGTGACGCCTGCTGTCAGGTCTGCTTAGAATATATATACATTATAATATCCAAGGAATTTAAAATCTGTACTCACCCTTTGCCTGCCAGCATTTAGTAACAGCACTGATCTTTAGCTTAAACTGACAAAGCCATGCCCCTGTCCTCTGGATAATTTCTTTGCTTTACTGAGGATGAAACATGGACATTTATTCAGATTAGTAAATGTGGATGAACGTGGATGTGGTGGATCCGGTGTTCTGGACTTGTGTACCACAGACGCAGTGTTCTGCTCTCATTTTGGTCTCTTTTTATTGAGTTTTTAATACCCAAAAGTTACAGCAGCTCTGTAGCAACAGATGTGCTGTTGCTGTGTTTGTGTGACGTTACATCAGTATTACGTCTGGGGAAACGACAGGACGCAACACAGAGAGCAGACAAGAGATCGGACAGTTAGAAATTTGTGAAGGAAAAAAAAAAGATTGTTCAAGACTCTCAGAATGTGAGTATGAGTTGAGTCTTAAGTCACTGCAAAGGCAGCTTAAGTGTGACTCAAGTCTGAGTCACAGACTTGAGTCCCCATCTCTGGCTGTAGCCTTGTAATTCGTTCAGCATTTACAGCAGGTCGGGATTATATGGCTCATTTCAGACCTTCCCTGGAGGTGTTTTGCAGTAGAAAAAATGCTTTTGACTTGATGACTTTTGTTTGTCTCCCACCACAATGTGGCATGCGGTACAGCATACCATCCTTTTCATGGTCAGCACTGAAGTTGCAGTCATAGTTGCGATCGAAACATCCTGGAGGGATCTCACAAGTCTGATGATCTCATTCGGGATGGTGGAGCCCAGGTTTTGTGAAGCACTGAATCACTTTGACACGACTGCTGCTTATTATTGCTTTGAAGCATTTGATACAGCACAGAGAAGAGACAGATGCAAGGACGGAGGCAGAATTAGCTGTCGTTAGGGAGCACAATATCCTTGTGAAGCAGCTCAACACCTGTCTGGCACATGTCTAATGTAACGAGGCCTCGGTTGGTGTCGTCACATGACTTTTGGCATGGTGAAGCAACGTATTGAAACAGTGCTTTCACTTTCACTTCACAAAGTTGATACAGAGCATAGCAGAACATCACTAGTCTAAGTCTTCAAAAATATTAGCCAACTCCTCCCTTTTCAACCATGAGATGTGTAACATTAATGACTTCATCTGTCTCTTAAAGTAATCACATTCAGCATTCTGTTAGTCATGTTTCAGACATGGTAAATGTTTATTATTTTAAAAGCAAAATATAATGTAGCTGATGAACTGTCATTGACTCAGATTTCGATTTGTTCGAATACAACATATACCATATTTTATGCACTGCTGAACAGCCGTTGAGACATTCTAAACACCAAAGATTTCAGGTTTTACTTGAGTCTAGAGCCCACATCAGCATGGATTAGCCAAATATTACTAAACTTTTCCTACCTTATAAACAGAGAAATGATCATTCTGCTTTTTCAGTGTGCCAGATACTGACATGCCATGCTTCCTTTAAAAACAAAATGGCTTAGGTTGACACTGGCAGCACTCCCCGGACAGTTCCTAAACTGACATCTGCTGATTGAAAAGCATCCTGGGAAACAGGAACATCCACCCTTATCCTCTGTGTCCGTTTACTGAGGCAACCCATACACTAGCAGAAACTATAGAGATGGAGAAATGTCAATGGGAGTGTGTAATAGCTGATTTCTTTTTTGTCTCTCTTCCCATTTTCAGGTTGTCTTTGCCATCGGGTAAAACAACAAAGGCTGTGACTGTTAAACACCTTCGACTTGTACGGAACATCAAAGGGCCACTATGGGAGCTTCAAAAGAGAGGGCGTCAACGGATCATTTCCAAAGTTCCAACATGTTCTCTACACCGACTCCCAACCAAATGGACAGAACGCATTGTTTTGACAACCAGTCCTTTCGATAAGAACATCCTCCTCATTTCTCCGTCTTCAGTTTAGCCATTTCCTGTTGTTTTTGCTTCTCACAGTTGCCTCTTCACTAGTTGCACAACATGCGTCCTTCCCTTGCCACAGCAGTCCTTCCAGCTAGGACCCGCTCCCACAACCCACCCAACCTGGCCGTTGGAGGCCGTGAACACTTGTCGGCCCCACGCAGGCGTAGCCCTCATCTGCGGCACACCCTCAGTCCAGAAAACCTTCGGACGCTGGCAGAGAGGGGAGGGGCAGCCATTGATGCCGCCTCTGTCATTAGTGTCCCTATTGGGCTCACACGAGCCAACAGCGACACGGACCTGGTGACCTCCCAGAGCCGGTCCTCACTAACGGCATCCACTCTGGAGCACACGCTGAACCAAGGCCAGAATCTTGTCATATCCTGGGACATAAAGGAGGAAGTGGATGCCACAGACTGGATTGGGCTGTACCATATCGGTGAGATTATTATTTTTACTCAGAAACTGCAACTGTAGTAGGTTATGCTTTACCTGTAATTGATTCAGTACATGGAAAGGTACCTTAATGGCCTCCATTCTTAAACAACAATTTAACCACATGCAAATTTTCATCCATACAAGCAGTCAGATCTGTTTCAATTTCTTTTTGAATTTGTGCTAAAAAAAAGGCAATTGTCTTTTTATAAAAACTACATCTTTACCAGTGTGAGTGACATGCCTACTGTTTCACCAGCAAGAAGTACCCCTCAACAATGTGGGTTTAATGGTTTAATCCTGTGGCATCAATATGTTTGTCGTGGTAAAAGAGAGTGTAAATATGTCTATTTCTACTATATTACAGTGAGGTTACTCTAAGCTAATATATGGCTAAATTAGCTTCCTTCATGTCTGGACAGTACTGATGTGAAACATCAGTTGTTTTCAACTCATAACATTAGAGAAATCCTTCATTAAAATAATCCTGTTTTCAGTATAGACAAAATACCTTGATGTTGATCCCTGAATATGATATTTGGAATTATAAATGTTTGCTTGTTTAAATTTTCTTTCAGCTCTAAATTAAAATGTTTTGCAAATAAACGTCTACCATAAGTTCAAACCAACATTGTCTTCCAGGGATCTCTGTGTGACACGTTTATGTCCCTACCAATGTCAAAACCAAACCTACACTCTTGTTTCAACACATTATGTGATTTATTGTCTGGATTTATGAAAGCAAAAATCATTTGGCCCAGGTCCGCATAAGAGTACCCATTTGGTGTCTTTTGACACAATGAACCAATACTGGTACACTTTTCAAATCCGGCCCAGAACTGGACCAGATGTGGATTCTTAAATGGTCATTTGGGCCCAATCTGGCCCAGATCTGGCTTGGACTGAGTTTGGTCTGCATGGTAAAAGTGCTTAAGTCCATTTTCAGTCTCTATATTGGCAGGATCAATTCAAACAATTTGTCACAAAACTATACAGCAAAGTAAGTATATTTTCAGAAGTACTGATTGTGAAAGTACTGGACCGCTCTTGGTTAGAGTAAGACAGGCATTCAGTCACTAAGCTGATTTGACAACCCATCCTGTCCTCAGAGCTTTTCAGCTGACCCCGGGGTTATTATTGGAACCATGAGAATAGCCAGGTAGAGTTGAGCTGGAGTTTCCAACTCCAAGTCAATACTGAAACACAAGCTGTTGAGCCTTTACACAGGACGGGAGGCTGAGTCAACATGTAATGGCTATGCCTCAGTAAACAATGACATACACACCATCACAACCCGCACGCCTCTCATGAGGGAGTGGGGGTGGTCTACTATAATGCTAATCCTGCTTCGAAACAGGAAACAGGGAGAAATACATTGACCTGAGTGCTGAAGAAGGCTATCGGGCTTAAAGTAACAGGCAGATATGTCCATGGTGGTGAAAGGTAATACAGAGGAATCGGATACATCCAGCACAATCCAGCTGGTGAATTTAGCAAACTTTATAACTCAAATCTCATATCTGTGCTGCCAAAATAAACTCCTGTATCTCTTGATCAGACCCATCCATTTTACTGTCTGAACAGAAAAATGTTTTGATGCTTTCTTCTGGGTTTTATGGAGAGACATCGTTCATTTAAAGCAGCTAAAAGAAAATATACTGACCATGCCCACTAATTTGACATGTTAAAGCAAATTTAATCATCATGAAAAATATTGTGGGAACACCTAAATTTATATATAAAGATGGATGCTGCCAATTAGTTTTGACCCGTCAGCGTCAGCATTTTGGACATCACTATCCCCTTTTCTTTTTTGTAGCTTGAGGTGGCATTTTTGGAAGGAGGGGCATGTGAGACCATTAAAAATATAATGGGTGTAGACTTTTGGCAATAATTAACTGATTATTACAACTAGCTAGTCCAATGTAAAAAGTTAATCAACATTTGTAAATGCGAATAGTCAAGATATATTTTTCCATCAACATTTATTTACTGAGGATGATCCTGCATATAAAGGCTTTAATTGCTGCTGCACAAGCACTTATACTTCAAAATAAGAAACTTTAACTTCCTCTTCATAAAATGTAAACAATCTGGACAGACAAATGTTATCAGGCATGAGATGATGCCATATGAATGCTGCTCTATGATCAAGAACGTGTTGTAGAACGCCACATACATGCTGCATTCACTTGCACTTGGGCATTTGAGAGTCACACAGGTGAGGGTCAGTTTACACTGAAAATTTGTTTGAATTCAGATATTTTATTCTTAGACTGAAACCTGGAGGGTCAGTCAGGTTTTCATGGGTTGCCCATGATCTGCCCTCAATTTTCATCCTATAATCCCTGGCCATAGTTTCAGATAAAATAAACTTCTCAAAAGACCCAAAGTAAATGAAGAATTGTTCCACAGTCCTAAGGGTTATATTCATGTTCTTGTGTCTAGGTACATGTAAAGACTAAGGAAAGTGTACTCCCTGAGTCAAAACGTTTGTTTCTGTTACTATTCTTGAATTAGTTGCAACCGAACAGGAGAAATGTCAGATATCCTGACATTTTTCTGCTATCGAACACAGATGTCACTGATTATCTTCAGCAACAAAATCATTTTTAAACATTAAAATAAACATTTGGTTTTGTTATGTGAACATTAAGGTCTAAACTCTGAGCAACAGTTGAAAATAAACACAATTGTCCTGTTTTATTTTCTTTTTTTTAGTTGCTGATTCTATCATTTTTTAGCCCTTTTAAGAGCCGACTGCGATTTAATAGTTAAGGCACTTGCACATGGGTGCCCCTGAAGACCATATCTGTCTGTTATACTTAGTCCATCCATCGACTGTATAAGGTCCAATATCAACTACAAATTGAAAGAACTTAGAAGGTAATATAAACCGCTGTTCTCATGAAAAAGAAAACACTATTTTGATTATGTCTGACTAAAATGAACGTGGATGCTACTGCAATAATCATAACTTTATTTGGCCATTGTTTATGGAGCAGAAACTGAACCAGAGAAAGAGAAAAGGAAGTCAGTTTAAACTGTTGGTGCCGGTTGGGGCGTCAGGCCACTTCATATTGATCATAAGGCTGCCAGGACTTCATTATCTGCTTCAGTGTCTTGGACCCCAGAGGAGCCACCACTTTCCTTGACTAAGCAGACATTCAATGACATGCAGCCTGCATACCCCGCCCTTAGCTCCCCTTCAAACCCACACGCATATGCAGTACACACTCCTTCCTGAGTTTGGGCATTCATTAATCTGTGTGCAAAAGTGCTACGAACAGCGGAATTCCCCTCCCATGTTTTTGACTCAAAGGAAGTTTAGAGTTTGCCCTTCTGGTTTGAGGTTATAGGGAGTTATTTTTGGAATGGAGTTCACTGATTAAAGGCAAATTTGTGTTTTGGAGTACAAGATCTGCAGACTAAACACACTGAAAGTCAGATCGGATGCAGCTTGGTTGCAGTTTTGCTCTCCAAAGCACAAACAGGAGCATGAAAACTGGCGTCTGTGAAGGGATTAACATCCCTTGGTATGAAATCAACACAGTAAAGATGTAATATGGCCTAATCCTGACATTAAGCAAATAGCATCTTCTGTAATTAACAGTTTTCCCCTTTTTCAGATGAAACCAGTCCATCCAATGTGTGGGACTGTAAAAACAGAGGAGTGAATGGCACCCAGAAAGGCCAGATTGTTTGGAGATTGGAGCCTGGGCCCTACTTTATGGAGCGTAAGTTTCCAAATTTCTTTGCACACCATCACTTAGTTTCCTAAAAACACTGTAAAATATTTACCAAACTAAAATGTGAATATTTTGGGTTATAAAAGTCAAAAACACTGATAACACTTGGCATTAGATTCATATCAGACAATAAAGCAAGTCCTAGAGTTGCTGTAGATCACTGGTTCCCATCCTTCATGCAACTACCAAAAAGCTGTGGACCCCATATGGGACCTGGTTTCAAAAGTGGATACACCTCAACTCATCTCTGTGTGGACATGGCCTTAATTTTAATCACACCGGCTCGGAACAGTCAAACCCTTGGGGACCATGTGTGTTCTTTGGGGGACTCCGTTAGGGGTCAGGGACCCCAGGTTGGAAATCACTGCTGTAAATCAAGTCAATAAAAAACAGTTCATGCTGGTTCTTATAGGAAGATGTTAGAACATACAGTGCTTTGCAGTTTCTTGCTTTCCATACTGTGAAAAGGCAGTGTTGTTGGACTGTAGAACAATGGAAGTACGGGGTCTGGTCTGATGAATGACACTTTTATTTTCATCATGTTGATGACCAGATCTGTGTGTTGATAGCGCAAATAGGACATAAAAGATATTCCAAAATTGGTTTAAGGAACTCTACTGTAAGTTGAAGGTGTAGATTTGGCTTCCCAGTAGAGGCCCTTCCTAGAAACATCCAGAACTTAAAGGTCTCTTACTGGTGCAGGATATCTTCACACACAGTGCAGTCCTGCCCATGACAGGCTGTTTGGGGAGCAAATGATTGACTTATTCGGTATCTCTTTTTTGTGCCACATGTTTCAAAACAGAACACATCTGATTGCTCAATGCCTTGCTGTGTGTAAGAACACACTGATGTAGCACTAATTCGCCTCTCTTTGGTGTGAGAGACAAGGAGGTGCCACCACCGTGTGAAAAGGGCTTAACAGATTTATAGAATCAAATTCTATTGCATATAAAATATTCAAAGTAACTTATTACTTCTTCTTTTGCAGCTGAAACTAAGATCTGTTTCAAATACTACCATGGCGTGAGTGGAGCACTGAGGGCCACAACCCCCTGCATCACTGTGAAGAATCCAGCAGTCCTGGTGGGTTTGATTATGTGTGTGAGACTGAGAGAGAGGAAGTGCCGAATCACTCCAAGATTTAAACATCTGTGCTATCAGGCTGCAGCAACATGGTTCAAATGAGGCACTCAATAATCCGTGGTTATTGTTGTACTTATTCATGTCCAAAATATGACGCTTACCAAGTCATTGTGTTAAAACACCAACAAGCAAGGCTTGTTTGTCCTTTTAAAAAGATCTTTGTCTCTGTACGTTGAGTTGTAAAGATAAAAGCTGGTTTAAATCTGTCTGTATGGCCATGATATTGTTGAAGATTGGTCAGGAATCATGTAAAAATGTCCACAGTGGAACCACATGTTACTCGGCCAGACATATAATTGATTGTCTTTTGTGTTTCATACCGTCAAATTGATTGATGACCCATTAAATTATATACAACCACAATCAAACCTTTAAACACTAAGCAACGAATGCTCCATGCAGCGCCGCTCATTTAATCATCAAATCTCCTAAACACTTTCATCCATTACTGTTTAGATTTATATACATTTGTATTTGAATGATAATAAGTCTGATGGTTTTGTGTTTAGCTCGTATGGGGAGTGTAAATAATGCTTTTTTTTTGGGTAGGTGGAGGGGCTGGCAGAGCAGATCGGTGTTGAGCATCCTCGGAAACTGATCAGCTTTACTTTAACAGGTGAGCTGAGATGTTGTTGCTATTGTTGTGACCTTCATCTCTGGACCATGATGCCATTTTATGGAAAATGCTCCATAAGTTTAACCTAAACTTATCGATAATTGTCTTTGCGTTCAAGGGATACTTGAAGCTCTACTCTGAAGCTCATTTTGTTTGCTAGATCCATGTGATACAGAAACGTACCGTTATGCCTAAATTTGCTCTTATATCTAAATCTAATTATACTATCTACATAATGCTAATAATTAGACACACACTACACTATGTTTAAAGCCAGGGCAGTAGAGAGGATGGAGAGTCTGCAGACACACGGACCAAAGTTTAGATTTTAGCCTAGTTATCCTCATCTTTGTCTTTCAGCCCCTTCAGGAAACCCTGCAGGAAACTTGAAAGGTTGTTTTTTCATCAAACACAGTGACTGTAGAATTGAAGATGTTTTCCTGCCACAGAGAGAGAGAGAGAGAGAGACGAAGAATGTTATCAGTTTTCTACTGAAGTCAGCCGATGTCAGGATTATTTTAATGACTTTACAGGAATAGAATATCCAGTTTGTTCACCCAGTGACTCTGCTCTGTCAGCCACTGTGTTTCTGCAGGGCCAGGAGACCCTTCACTAAAATGGTCTGTACTTATATAGCACTTTTATCCAAAGCGCTTTATGTCACATTCACCCATTCACACACTGATGGTGGTAACCACGACCCATCAGCAGCAATTTAGGGTTTGGTGTCTTGCTCAGGGACACTTCAACATGAGCGTGACCGGGCCGGGATTGAACCGGCAACCCTTGGGCTACAGGATGACCACTCTACCCACTGAGCCAGATGTTTGTTGCTCTATTCTCCTGAATTGCTTTGTTGCAGATCTGCGCGCCACTGGTTTGAAGAAGGGCATGTTTTTTAATCCTGACCCATATCTGAAAATGTCCATCCACCCTGGAAAGAGGAGCGTCTTCCCCGTCTTCAGCCATCATGGACAGGAGCGCCGGTCAGCCATCATCGCTAATACAACCAACCCCATCTGGCACGGAGAGGTGATATCTTTAGCGGCCAAACAAAGCCACTCAATCACACAGATTCACAGCTAAGTGTGTTAATGTTCCTCTTTCTACAGAAATACACATTTGTGGCCCTGATGACTGACATCCTCTACATCGAAGTGAAGGACAAGTTTGCAAAAAGCAGACCCATCATCAAACGCTTCCTTGGTCAGCTGACTATCCCAGTGCAGCGTCTCATTGAAAAAATACCTGGGTGGGTGGTGAATACACAGAGACATGCAGACATGGGCTCAGCTGGATGGATGTCTTGTTGAGATGTTTTCATTTAGAGGCCACAGATCTCTCAGTGATGACCCCCATTTTTCTGTTTGTCCCTGCAGTGTCCAGCCTGTGAGTTTCTCCCTGTGTAGACGTTTGCCCACCGAACATGTCAGCGGGCAGCTGCAGTTCAAAGTCGAGCTAACCTCAACCGGGCCAGACGGTATGTTGATCTCTCAGTATTTTAACTGCCTTACACAGAAAAGGGGGAAATAACAGTTCTTTGAATTTATTCTAATGAATTTAGTTGCTACACAATTGACTCACAATTCTTCTGTGATTTTAAATGAAACAAGCTGATTTCACGTTTTTAGAGGGAAAACTGAAAGTGCTAGTTTTAATTGTGATGGCTGAAAATATATGAGCTGGAAAAATAAATGTGATCTAATTGAGTTTGTTCAGCAGCAGAAATTTAATCTGCTCAGAAGGTGCCAGAAAGAGCAAAGACTTGGCCGACAACAGGAGACAATAATGCCTATGATGCACCTTAATACTGGTTGCAACGCTTCCAGTTTTCATCTAAGAGTCTAAATCTAAGATGTCATTTCAACAAAATAATTTATTTTTCTCAAGGTGAAAGCAATTAAATCATTTATGAACTTAACACTTGTTCGATTCAGTGTGTCATACCACTGATTTACTATCTGATCCAAAACCAAGTAAAATTTAGGTTGCTATAGACGATACTGTTCTGATACAGATACTTCGTATAAAAACTTAATGCGTTTGGGAAATCTCATTAAAAAGTTTTTGTTTTCAAATTATAACTTTGTACCGTGCTATAGTTTTATATTTTCTCCGTCTGTACCTGGATAGTACCTGCCTGCAGCACCAGGGGTCCCTCCCAAGTGGCAACCTCTGGCGGTAAAATGTAAAGCCTATGCGAAAGTGCTAAAATTGAAGTTCACCCCTCATCCGCTAGGGGTTGGCTCCAAATCCCCATAGACTACCATGTTAAAAAGACCAACTTCACAGCAGAAACAAACATGTTTAAAGCCTGGTACAAAGATCCATTTTAAGATTAATAGGTCAGGTTTGTCTTCATGACAACTGTGAGGGGTGAATTTTTTTTTAACTCATCCTTTTGGATGTTTTTAATCTTGAAAATTAGGCATAATTAGTGGCGTGACCTGATTGACAGGTATCCAATATCCGCAGCAATGAGGGAGAGTGCAGCACAACCACAGTTCTTAGCTGGCTAATAGTGCACCTTAGCTTTAGCCCACCTACTGTACTTCCGTTAGCTAGTTAGCTACCGTTAGCTCTGGGTTAGCTCGGTTAGCTCCTAGCTACAGGCAGCTCGTAGTTTGATGGGTGTTAATCATCCACCCCCACCTTCACAGAGCCCCTCTCAGCTCCACCTTTTTGCCCGTTTTTGGATTTTCCGGGAATGACGACACGCTTCAAAGATGGCGACGGTGGGAACTGCTTAATGAACTACAGTTCAGCTCTTCAGAAACCTACGGGTGACGTCACGGAGGCTCTGTCCATCTTTTACATACAGTCCATGGTCCCTCCCCTCTTCTCTCCTTCCCCTCAGCATAACCTCATCACATTCTGTGTTATGACTGATTCTCAGATGTTTAATGAGGTTTGTGGTGTGAACTGTCTTCCCAAACATATCACATACAGCATCACTGCTGTTTGTGGCACTGAAATCACGTATTTCAGTATCAAAGGGCTCAACTTGACTGAGTGAGCGGGACGCCGCTGCAACGCTTCACTGCATCGTATTTCACATGACTGTGGCAGGCGGAAGTGTTCCTGCCAACTGGGTGTCATTTAGATGAGGTCCTGGCAGTACAGATGCTTTCCAGTATGTTCTTATTAATGATAAACTACTTAACTATCCCAAATTACTAAGATATCCTTTTTTTATGAGAATTGACTCTAGAACACAAATTTCTGGAATCTGAGGTATCAATATTACAGTATCAAGCTACACACAAGAAATCGCGAGATCTCAAACATCTAGGAACGATGGCAGCTGAGGACAGCAGAGTCTGAAACGTAAGATAAATTTGTCATCTGTCTAAATGAAAGAAGTTAAAGTTACATTATGAGCACAAAGTCACAGCAGACTGTTGACACAATGTTAGCTGGCTGGCGCATTCAAGTTGGGTCACACAAAAAGGAATCAAGGAAAGGATTTTCACGTCATTAAACGACTTTCTTTTAGATTTAATTAGTTTTGTTGGACTAATTTAATTGACAACAGTGGATGGATTACATTTTTTGAAAATGTAATTGTATTATTGTAAATTTCTTTAATCAACACCATCAAATTAAGTTGCTAAATTGTACATTAGCTGGTAAAAATTGACTGAATTGAGTTGCATTGAGGTTTTAAATTGGACCAACTGAAATAAATAAACTGGATCAAATTGCAGTAGAAAAGTTTGATTAACTCGAGCACATTAAGTTTGAAAAAAAAATTGCACAATGTAAAACTTAAACCTTTCCATGAATTTTTTAAAGCTAATTCAAATACTTGTTTCTCTTATTGTACTACACCTTTCATGTTCTTAAATTTTGGATTTTGGTTTCTAACGTTCTCTACCTTTAGGTGCCTCTCCTGACTCTATCATTGGCATTTCAAATTTGAATGGAGCTCCAGGAACTCCATCTGATGACGAGGACCTGCCTCATCATCTTCCAGGAGTGGTCTCAGCGGGCCCCTCACCAACTGGCTCCCAGAGCTCTCAAGGCATGTGGGAAGGTGGAGCTATGGCCTGTCCAGAAAAAGACCTGTCTCTTGTCGGAGCAGAGGGCAGATTTGTAGAACCTGAGATTCTTTCAAGCCACGAAATGCTCCAGAGGTCACTTAGTGAGGGTCTGGATGCTATCGAGGCTCCTAAAGGCCCCGGTGAGAGACCTCTGGGTGCTGCTTCTCCTAAACTGTGCTCTAGTTTCCCCACACACACGAGGCTCAGTGCCATGTTGCACATAGATTCGGATGAGGATGAGGAGAGATCCGGGATCAGTGACATTCCTCCGGTGCCGTTGTCACCACTGCTGATGAATGGAGAACCTCCAGATGTTGTTGGTCCAGATGAAGACGACCCATTTCCTGAGCTTCAGAAGGAGCCTGAGCAACCGGAGCAGTCGGTGCGGGAGGAGGAGCCCTCGGGTGCAGGCCCCGGGACAGAAGATGCGCCTCCTGAGGCAGAGGGGGCCCCAGATGTAGAGGCAAATCTGGACTTAGAAGATGTTTTAGAGCCAGATGTTTTCCTTGAGGTGGAGGAGGCTACTTTCACACAGGCCATATCCCATAATACTTTGCCAGAGGTTGGAGAGGTGGCTGAGCAAGAAAGAGGGGCTGGTGAGGACCCTTCTTCAGATATTGACACCTGCTCGATGGCGACAGCACCACAGACCATCTTCTCATCCTCAGAGAGCTGTCCAGTCACGCTGACCACTGCTGTGGTAAGTCCCTCCTCCCCAGATTCATCCAGAATCTCACCTTGTGCTTTTAAATATCAGAAATGAATGGAAAAGCATCTGCTGGTCTATTCTTTTGGAAAATGATATTTGCACGTTGGGTGGATCTGAGCTGTCAAAGCTCCAAGCAAAAAAGCGTTTGACTGATGCAAAAAGATGAAGAAAATAAACCTGTTATTTATCTATTATGTAGTTAAATTTAAATAATGTAATGTGACGAGTGTGTAGGGACTGGGATGACGATTAGCACCTCCAAATTCAAGACCATGAGTGGAATGTCCTCTCTGGGTTGGGAAGGACATCCTGTCCCAAGTCGAGGAGTTCACGTATCTTGAGGTCTTGTTCAGGAGTTAGGGAAGGTTGGAGCGGGCGGATCGGTCAGCAGCGATGTGGGCACGGTGTCAGTCTGTTCCAGAAGGCAAAGATTTAAATATATATGTAGATTTAGATTGTATTTTATTGTATGAATGTAGATTTACATTCCTCAGTCCTCGGGGCGGCTGGGCGCTCCGTTAGAGAGAGCGTGAGACGCTTGGTCATCGAGAGGCTCAGCTGTCTGGATTGTGTTTCATTGCATTGTTGTAAATAATTCAAAGACCCAAATAGCAGACTGATTTGGACTTAATTTGGACTATCTGTACTTCGGCTCATTTATAGCACCAGCAAGTGTAATGTGGGCCAGATGTGGACCAAAAAGTTAGCAGCAGGGCCTGACTTGAGTTTTTTCTTTTGAATCATATTCTGATTTCCTGTAAGGTGATAAACGATTGATCGCTTGCAGGCAGATTGTTGGACATCATTCTGTCTCAGCAGCAGTGGGTCCTTTTGTTTCTAACACTGATTTGTTTTTTTCCTTTAGAAATCTTCTGCAATTGTTTCCTTTGAAGCTGTCACACCCACACACTCCAATAAATATTCACATTGAATCAAACTCTTATGTTGCCTTGGGGATGGAGCAAAATCTAAATAATGTTGTCAGCTATTACTCAGCTAACTCACAGATGATTTGCAGCCATAGAAATGGATGACATGGACTTGCATACATAATTCGTTGTTCTTTTTGTTTTTTATTTGGTCCAGGAAGCAGAGGATGGGGCAGAGACAGCGATAGATCCAGGGGGAGATGTAGAGTCAGGTACCCCACCAACGGGCCAGACTGTAGATGATGAGGGCGGTGGGCAAGCTGCAGTCACTCAGGCTGAAGGAGAGGCAGCGCCTGCTAGCCAACAAGAAGAGGTGGAGGAGATCAACACAAGGAGACTCAGTCTGCAGGCTGCAGGAGGAGTGGATGAAGACCAGGAAGGCGAGGAAACGAAGGCATGTGAGGAGGTTGCTTCTGTGGATTCAGAGCAAGTTGCCACGGAAACAGACAGAGAGGAAGGTAGGTTTTTCCTCCTTGTTGAAGGAGAAGGAAAAACTGAACTTTTCACTTTTTTCCCATATAATTTAAAAATTTTTCTTAGTCTTGACTTTTCCTGTTTGCTCAGGAGCCGACGTCAACGGCCATCCTGTGCGCTCACTTCCCTCTGTGCGCCATGACATTCATCGATACCAGCGAGTGGACGAGCCTCTGCCTCCCAGTGAGTGTGTGTGTCTGCATGCACCTCTTTGCTGGTCCATTGTGCGGTGTCGATGTGTGTGTTCCTGGATGCCTTTGTTTTCATTTGTGTTGTTAATGTATCATGCTGAGCCCCCCCCCCCCCCCACACACACACAC
>CM047986.1:31639343-31654894 GCA_026261665.1 Melanotaenia duboulayi | reverse complement strand
AAGTATACCCCATCTGGTTGGGCTGTTATTTAAATAAAATACAAAGGGAATAGTTCTGAAGATTCAAGTGATATAATTTGTCTGTACTGAAGCTGAACAGACTACGTGAGGTATTTTTGACGGTAGCCACAGCTGTCGGGTCTTAGTTTCAGCAGCTAGGGATGCCCTACGTTGCTAACATCACGTCACTGAACTTTTCAACACATGATATCTGCGATATTTTCTCTCTTAAACCAACTCATGGCCCTTTCCCACTAATTCCCACTCAGCCAAGCACGACACCACGCCTCCCGATTTGTAGGTGTTCCCGGGTAGATCCATTTTTAGCACCTACTCCAGAATTAGCAGAACTTGACATCATGGTCATGAGAGCGCCTCCCGACTCCGCCATCTTTAAAACTCTGAAGTCACAACTGTGGGAAACAACAAGGCAGCAGCAGAGATGGCGTTTTAGAAAAAACAGTCACCATGGTCCAACACAGAGGCGAAGACCTTTTTGTGTTTGTTGGCCAATGAAAAAATCAGCAGCTCAAAGTCCTCCATTGTTATTCCATGTGTGTTGCTAACAAATGAGTCAACGTTACTTGCTAGCCGCCTTGCTAAGACGACCCCGCCCACACCGAATTAGGCCTCAGTTGCCCTCTATTGTAATGGGAACATTTGAAAGTGGGAAAGGACCATTAGAGAGCATCCTGGAGGTTGAAATGAATCATTTAAATGAATGACATAGACTGAGATAGTAGTAGATACTCACCTCAAAACTTAGAAATCCCTCACATAGTCTGTTGTACATGATGTGGGAGGCTTGCAATGGTTGAATGACCGGGCCACACCGTATGTTCCATCTGTTTCACCCTCTGATGTGCATGTGTGTTTGTTAGGTGGTGGATGTGCGGCTGGTGTCTGTCTTTGATGCCAGGGAGCTGGAGCTGGTCATTGCCGGAACTGCAGAGATTGACCTGACAGACTGGAGGAACAATACAGAGTACAGAGGAGGTACATAAAGCTGGAGGGCCAGAGGGACACAAGAGGAGGAGGATGGACATGCAGGGTCTTTTTCACTTGCACACGCTACAGTTTTTGCTCTAAACCAGGGATGTTAAATTCATTTTAGTTCAGGGGCCACATTCAGCCCACTTTGAGCTCCAGTGGGCTGAACATGAAAAAATAGCATCATAATAACCTATAAATAATGAAATCTCTCAATTTTTCTAAAGTTTTAACTTAATTTAGAAAATATTTTTATATTTATTGTATACATTATATTTTTATTTGGCATTTATATATTTCATTTTTAATTTACATGCTCATTACAACGTACAGATCACAAACATACAACATGACTAAATTTAATCGTAGGTGTCTGGAACTGAAAAATACAGTATTTCACATTATGGTTCAAGTAACTTCCAGATGTTATTTTAATGTACATAAGTGTACATTTCCACCAGTGTGTTGTAATCCTTACCACCTGAACTGACTCACCTCATAATTCAAAATAGTCAGATCTATTAAAGAAGAAATATAGAAAACTTATAACAAATCATCCCACTGACATGTAAATGTTTTATATTTAAACATTTAAAAATGCAACGCTGTGTGGACAAATTAGAATTACAAATACTTTTATTAAAAAAATGCTGTTAATATTTTCAATGCCATTTTAAATAGGCTAAATTCAGCCAGTCTGGACGCTCTGGCAGGCCAGTAGTGGCCCCCGTGCCACATGTTTAACACCCTGCCTGAAGCAATGTGACAAGGGTGTGAAAAGTATTAGTTATGCAGCTTCTCTCAATTTGTCCAAGTATTAAAAGCAGTGTGAATTTTCTTACTGGCCATGCACCAACATTTACATTTAAAAAAACCTAAACTTTCAAAATGAGAACTCGCGTTTCATCTTCCACCTGAAATCTTGATCGTCTTGCTACAACAACCACCAGGTTTTCCTACTTTAGGAATTTATACCAAACAATGATTGATGGAGGGAACCGATGGCAGAGCAGTTAGCATGCATGCTAAATGTATAAAAATGTCGTAAGCATCTGAGTCCTGGATTTGTTAAGACTCTCTGCCTGCTGGACTTTGCTGTAGGTTTCTGATGAGGGAAAATCACTGGCAAAGATCTCAAATTAGTTTTCTTTAAGTTTGAAAACTTTAACTCTTTTTTTTCATTTCGTTATTTAATTAAAAAAGGTCAAACATACATCTTAT
This sequence comes from Melanotaenia duboulayi, assembly GCA_026261665.1. Lineage (NCBI taxonomy): Eukaryota > Metazoa > Chordata > Actinopteri > Atheriniformes > Melanotaeniidae > Melanotaenia > Melanotaenia duboulayi. The sequence continues at coordinate 31,652,683 of CM047986.1, read as the reverse complement.
ATGAAATTAATTACTATTAATGTTTATTTTATGTGATATATAATACATAAGGACTCCTAAATATTTTAATTTCCTTATTAAATAAATTCCGTTTAATGAGCTGAGAACATTTTGCGTGCTTGTTCATACAGACTGTACAGCATTTGTAGATCACATTAAAAAGCTTTTTAATGGTCTGCCCATTATAGCTGAAAAGCTTCAAGCATCTGAGAGACAGGGGAACTCAAGCTGACAGTCATGACTCCGTGTCAGGTTCTTTTAATAGAGGAATCGACTGGGACGGTCAAAACTGCTCCGTCCATTAAACATTAACCAGCAGAGCCCATTTAAAAATTACAGCACAGAGAGCGTGAGAGGGAGAGAGAGGGAGGACGATGGAGGCCTTATTTGTTATTCATCTGACTCATGCACCATCATCATCTCTCTCCCCTCAGGTTACCATGACAACCACATTGTGATTCGCTGGTTCTGGGCAGCAGTGGAGAGATTCAACAATGAGCAGAGGCTGCGGCTGCTGCAGGTAGGCCATGTGGGTGAGCGCACGCTGCCCCCGTGTGGAGGCAGGCGGCCAAGTTCGCTTCACGTATGTGAGCTGGGAGCTCACTGCAGGCAGAGCGTATCCTAATCTTCCTTTATTTAAATACAATATACAGTTTGCATGCAGTTTTATGGATTTTTTTTTCAGTTTAGAGGAAAAGCAACTTTAAATCAGACAAATGTGGATTACAAAGAAAAATATGTTTTTTTAGAAAAAGAAAAAAAAGCAGTGAAAATAAAATGTTTTGTCTGTTTTTCTGAATTATTTTTATTTTATAGATTACAAATCAAATACAAATATAGAGGTTTTTGTTCAGTATTTCTGATTTAATAATATCATAAAAAATATCTTAGATTTTTCTGAATTAACCAAAACAAGACTTCATTTCACACGCAAGAGGTACAACACAAATCAAATAATAATCCAAAGGTCTTTTATTTAGTCTAATCCTGCAGAATGATTCTGTGACTTTGATCCTCACGCTCAAACTCAGCTGTGAAGTCAGAAATGAACGCTTGACGAGTTCATTAGCATGCGGTTGGTTTTGTTGCTAGGCTAATTTTGTTTTCCAAACAAACATTGGGGTTTCTATGGGGTGTTTTAATGACAGCTGAAGTTCCAGGACAGGTTTGAACAGCCAGAAAGCCCTCAGGTGTTTGCACCAAGTTGCCAAATTAATAAAAACACCATCTACATAACTTAGAGACTAGAGGATCTCCTATTGTCCCATGTAGGAGCTTCTCTGGAAGTGTTTCCTGTTAAGTGTCTGTGTTGTTACAGCAACATTACATAACTTTCCAAACTTAAAACTCTGTAATTCTGATTCACTTGGATGTTACTGTCATTCATTATGTACATTCCTGGAGCCTCTATGAGGCTGAGAAAACACATTTCACAACTTTTCTTTGCCAGCCTGTAGCATCAAGTGACAGCTGAGTTTTGCTTTACGGCACCATCACACACCAGCAACGGGATGTAAACACACTGGCCACACACACTGGGACAGATTCAGCAAAGAAACCCAAGAGGACACAGAGGATGAGAGAAACAAATAGAGCCAAAGGGTTAGAGCAAGAGATAAGAAATAAGACAAGAGTCAAAACCAGGGAGACTTTTACTGGCTGTAGAGATCTCAGAGAAGAGACAGGATGTAGATGAATGCTGGATTACTCATCATTAGGGGGCGCCAAAGAGAGAAAATCTACCACAGTTCAGTAGTATTGCTGTAATGATGCAGACAAACAAAACCTTTTTCTGTAAAAACATGTCAGATTTATATTTCTTATTTTTTTTATTTGAAATTATCTAATCATTTCAGGAAAATAGAGCTTTTTTTTTTCTTTTTTAAGTAAATGCAGTAAGTTCTCATGTGTCATTGCAGAAAACTTTTCTACATGTCACTCCTGCAACACACTGCAATCAATCAATCAATCAATCAATCAATCAATCAATCAATAAAATGGATGTCCAGGCCAGTTCATCAGCTGTACCCTCCTCTTCCTCAGCCGGGCCTCTATGCGGAACGTAGAGTGGATGTAAATTAGTAAATAAGATAAAATGTCTTGTATGTCTTCTTTGCATTTTCAGGCATTCTCAACTTTTCTAAATCAATGCAGTGTTTCAGAAGTTTTTATTTTTCTTTTATCGTTTTTGTGACAGTTTGAACTTCCTCTCTGCAGTTTGTGACAGGCACCTCCAGTATTCCCTACGAAGGTTTTGCGTCTCTAAGAGGTAGTAATGGACCCCGCAGGTTCTGTGTGGAGAAGTGGGGAAAAATCACCTCGTTACCCAGGTGAGATCCCTGTCTCCAGGCTGTAGAAACATGAAAACTTATTGAAGTTAAGCATGTCAGGTGATGTGTATTTGTGTAATGAGGTCACATGTGGCCTAAGGAGATCAACACTCTACTTCAAGGTGTGTATAATTATTAGGCAGCTTTTTCACCCTCAGGCGAAAGGGGCCCAAAATAGAGATTTAACTTGGAAGATGTCTTTCAGATTGATGCAGCACTCTTGATAATGCTAAGATATTGGGCATAATCACAAAATCATCAAACATTTTGTAGCAAACATTCAACACCGTCACAAGAAACAGGTTGAGAACGAAATATGCAAATTAAGTGCAAAATATTTCAGAAGACTGGAACCTCAAGCTGCCAGGAAGCCGCTTCCCTCCAGTGCTGTCATATTCCAGAACTGAGGATTCAGTGCTCAGAGACATGGACAACATTAGGAAGACTGAGACCCAACGCTGGACAAGACAGATGAGTTGAAATGTCACGACAGAGCCAAGAAACATCTGAAAACAGATTTTTCTAAGGTTTTATGGACTGAGATGAGTGACCTGTGGCTGGATCAGGAACGGGTTCAGAGCTCCACTTTGAATCAGATGGCAGCAAGGTCGAAGGGGTACTGGATGGACTGGTTTTATTAAAGATGAACTAAAAGACTAAGCTGTCACTTTACTAGTAAATCTATGTTCCTACCCTCACCTATGGTCATGGCCTATAGGTAGTGACCAAGAACAAGACTGTGATTAAGCAGCCGACAGGATTTTACTCTGCAGGGTGTCTGGGCTCTCCTTTAAGCCTGGTTTCTACAGAGTGGTACAGCTCAGGTATGGTTAGACAAGTGTTCCCATGGCAAGTCGGACCCTTGGCCTTAGCCTAGCTTGGCATCATGTTTGTGCATTGACAATGAACATGACACAACTAACAATGACACGATAGGGAGGAATGTTGTAGTTCCAGAGCCGATAGTTGTCACCATCTAGTGAACTGCTGCAGGGCGTTTATCTTTCATGCTTGCTTTTGTTGCAAGAAATGACATTTTTCTGTCTCCCAATCTACAAACTATATTTTATGACACCAATAGCTCCACCCTAACTGTACCATACCATTCTTATATGAATCTACGACTGAAGGGGGCCAAAAAAAAACGGTTCAATACAAACAGCACCATACCGCCGGAGGTGGCTCAGTCATCTGGTTAGGATGCTTCCTGGAATTGTGAGGTTTTACAGGCAGATCCCTCTGGGATGAGAGCCTGGGGAAGACCAAGCACTATATCTTTAAGATGGCCTAGGAACACCTCAGGATCCCCCAGATTAGCTGGAACACCCCAACCTTGGATGGACGGACGGACAGATTCCTACTTCTTTCCCGACTGTCTTCTTGTTGTGAAATAAATAATTTAGATAGAAAAATAATTGTCAGACAGCCAAAATCTCACATTTCCTTTTTTTATATATTCAAATTTTAGGTTTATTAACCTGACCCAGAGCAGCAAGTTGTAAAAAATTCAACTTGCCTGTACACACAGTGTACAGTCATAGTTTCCACAAACAAAAGGCGGTTTTACAGTCTATGTTCATTAAAGATAAAAGTTTTCGAACTGTTTGTTATGATGAGAACATCTGAACTCAGAACCACCCCATCTCTAATATTCACTGGATATAAGAAGGCACACACTTGTCCGTATAAGGTCAGATTAAAGCAAGAGATAGAATAACTATAGCTCAAAATCACGCTAGTTATCGTCATTCATCAGCGGGAGGTGTGTAGAATCAGCTCCAGACTTCCAGAATCTGGCTGCCCAAATAAACAGTAATAAAGGTCAAAGGGTAGGCAGGGGCGGAGGTTTCTACTAAAGCAGACAATATCTGCAGCATACCACCAAGAAAGCACAATAGTAGCTTTGGGAATGTCACTGAAATACCTGGAACTGGCTAAACACTGATGCTTTGCTTTCAACCTCTGAGCTTTGACCGGTTCATCCAAGAGAAATGTGAGAAACTTCCAGAAGAAATTTCCAGAAGAAACTTCCAGAATAAACTTCTGCGGCACTTGTAGAGTCATTTGTAGAGTCAGCTGCCAGAGGTGCTTCAAACAGCTGTCATAGGAAGAGTCTGAGACATTTTGTGGATGTTACTATCTAGTTAAAATGTAAAAGACTCCAAAAACTCAACTTACATTAGCATGCAAATGTTTGGGCACCCCTGGTCAAAATTTCCGTTACTGTTGACAGTTAAGCAAGAAGAAGATTAAATGACCTCGAAAAGTTAAAGACGACAAACTCCTTTAAACATTTTAAGCAATATCAGGTATTATCTGTCTTTTGTACACTTTCAGAGTGAAATAAAAGAACGCAGCACCCTGCAAAAGTGTGGGAACGACAGGATAATTGATCTCACAGATAACTTCGACTGAGGTCTAAGTCCTTAATTAGCTCAGATAACTGTAAGGTTATGGCTTGTACACAGTCATTATTAGGAAAGGCCAGGTGGCACAAATAGCAAAGCTTTAAAGATAGTCAGACTCCTCAAACCTTGTCCCAACAATCAGCAACCACAAGTTCCTCTGAACATAATGAAGATTGTTGAGGCCAAGCAAGCAGGAGATGGCAAAGTGTTTTCAGGAAGCCATGTCCTCACTGACAGTAACAAATAGTAGATAACAGAAACAGTGGATGTCTAGATAAGGCCTAGAAGGCCAAGAAAATCTACAGACATTGCTCGTAGAATTGATAGAAAGGTAAATAAAACCCTTGTCGGACTGTAGAAGACCTTCAGGAGGGTTTATTAGACTCTGGAGTTGTAGTACGCTGCTTTACGGTGGTGTGACACCTGCACAAATATGGTGCTCATGAAAGAGCCAGCAGAAGAAAACCTCTCCTCACTACAAAAATTAGCACCTGAACAAGTCCTGTGGGCTGATGAGGTTAAAGGTGTGTGTAAAAAAAAAGGCCTGGAATTTCATTAAAAGGACACTAGTCCAGCCGTTCACCATGAGGGGGGATCAGTCATGCTTTGGGGTTGTGTTGCAGCCAATATAACAGTGACTGAATTCAATAATATTCCAGCAAATTCTGGAAACAAACATAAAACCATCTGTAAAGAAGCTGCTGATGAAAAGAAGATAATGACCCTAAACACACATTTAAAAGCCATGCAGTGGCTCCCAAACATTTGCCTTTGGCGACTTTTTTATTTTGGTCATATCAAAAATGTGGAGGATGAAAATAAAACATCGACATTGCTTAAAATATAATGGGAACGTGTCACCTTTAACTTTAACCCCCCCTTGGGAACAATAAAGTTTTTTTAATTGAATACCATGTTAATGGAGCCATTGTTCCTTTTCATCTCCTAACCGTGTGCTAATGTTTCCCTGCAGGGCTCACACTTGCTTTAATCGTCTGGACCTCCCACCCTACCCCTCCTTCTCCATGCTCTACGAGAAGCTGGTAACCGCTGTTGAGGAAACAAGCACGTTCGGCTTGGAGTAACTTCAACATCAGCGGGCAATCAGGCTTACCTCGGGAGAGAGAAAACCATCTGGAAATCTGTGTCTCACCAAGGAGGAACATGGAAGATAAAACTTACCCCCTCACCCTGTTTTTTTTCTCACCGGCTTTACATCCGTCAGCATGCAGGCCTCACTCCGATTCTCTGATTTGCTCTATCATGTTGACGTTGATTGAGTTAACATCTTCAGGAAGAAACTGAGAATCCGAAGAGTGTTTGGAAAGCTGTACAGTCTTTCTTATTTCCATGGTAACCAGTGTTCACTGAGCCACGTGTGCTTTATCGCTTTGGTTGATGGCCTTGGTTACTGGACTCTCCTCCCCCTGACCTGCACCTCAAAGACAGTTGGACCTTGAAACTGTGTCTGTCTCACACAGGGCCTACGGTGTTAGAAAATATAATGTACCCTCACACACCAATCACCTTTTGCACAGATGTGACATTTTCTTTATATTCCTTCATGGTGCAGACCGGTGTTTCTCCTCGAGATTTTCTATCAGCGATGAAACAAGGGACATTCTAGACATTTACGTAACTGCTTGTTGAAAGGAAGGGGATACACCGGTGTGCACAAATCACTTGTTGAAGGAGTGAACATTTAGTTGTTTTCACACCTTCATTCCTGAATAAGATGGATAAGAGTCACAAAATCTTAGAGCATTTCAGACACGTGGTCATAATGATGGCAGGTTCTGGTCAGGTTTGTTAACTCTTTAAAGTTAAAGACACGTCTGAGAAAAGTTGCTACTTCATAAAATCAACACCCAGTTTCACAGAAAAAACACACGCGGAAAACATCACAGCATTAGCCAGGTACCTTTGGGTGTGCTACCCAACAGTGTAACAGACAGACTACGCTCCATTCACACAACTGTCTGATAGAAATGCAGGGCTTCACATATTTTTGATGAGTTACACACAAAAAGTTTGAAAAAGAAGCTCTTTCTCACTGATGTAATCGCTTTCCGTCGGGGTGCTGAATGTACCAAATCACTGAGTGAATGTATGAGTCTCCAGCTACAGAAGCCTAAGAGGAAACACATGCTGGAAATATACACGACTGTGATGATGAGAAGAGCCTGGTTAGCTGGAAGACAGAAGGTTTGGCATGTTCCTGGGTTAGTGGTTGGATTTATTTTTAGTGCCTGTTAGCTGTTAGGAAAAAAACGTGACAGGTGGAGCTTCAGTTTAAAAAGTCAGATTTCAGCACGAGAGCAATGATGTGCTCCACCACTGCTGGAGCCACATCAGATAACCAGTGATTATATTGTTACTGAAGGACCTGACCACACGTGATGCTGATGTTGCTACATATCGACTTGTAGAACTTGTGACATCAATCCCAGTTCTGTGAGCATTTCTTTACCTAAGTGCACAGCCCAAACCCCGACAACCCCTTTCCCTCTCACACACTTCTTTCATACATGTGAGAAAAAAAAAAACACACACTTGCTCATTTTCTGCAGGTGCATGCGAGATTACACCTACTGTACAGACACCTGTTGGAGTTAGACCACCTGGGCTGGAGTAATGGTTGAACTGAGGTCTGAGGGTGGATGTTGTTATCCCAGCCCCCACCCCCCAACCCCAACCCAAATAATGCATGCAGGATGTGCCTGCTCGGCTCTGTGAGCTGTGCCTGGCAGAAACTCCTAGGTGGCATTGTGTTATAGCTCGATATTGCATGCTGAAATAGTGCAACACACAGTCCTTACTAGCTTTTTTGCATGAGGATATCGCCATCCATTCAAACAAACGGAGCTGGTTAAGTTGTGCCACTTAGGTTGTGGCGCTCACTTAAAGCATGCAGCCTTATGCTTACCTGGCACTGTCACACCTTAAGTGTTACGATCACAGGAAGAACTTGAAGGGAATAGGTGCTTTAAGAACGGACAGTGAGTAAATACAGTTTTTTCTTCGACAGTGTAACGGTGAGTATCTCGGCAGCATGTTTCTGAAATGTTGTCACTTTCACATGTATGTGTCTGCCTATCTTAGTAATAGGTTGATGGTTATGGTTTCATTGCTCACAATCAAGTAATGAATCAACAGGGCTGTTTCGATTTTAGAGAAATGTGAGAGCACATGTATGTGTACCATACGTGCAGTCCTGATTGTCTCTTTGTATATAAATGTATGTGTATGTCTGTCCTGTTGTGTGTATAAATATATATTTTGCACTGAATGTACCAAAGTTTGGGGCTTGCAAAGTCAACCATTAGGCGTGCTCTCTACATCAGTCAAACAAGCATATCCCACTTCTGGCTTCTGCCAAATTCTTGCAAAAGGTCACATCATGCTTGCTTGACAGGCAGGTTAGTGGCATGAGCAGCAGCACTTCACGTTAGGATGTGCAATGCGCCTCTATGGCCAGTTAGCCGAACACCAAAATGAAGCTACTCTGGTGCAGAGGAATGGTAAAACTTTGCTTCACATCCAGATAAAGCCAGACACACCTCTCATTTCTTCTAAAACATTTCTGATAGAATCCAGTTCCACTTTTCAGAATTTCACTCTATGCAAAGCTCCTGTATGTATGTCTCCAGTTCACTCCAATGATTGTAATAAAAGAGAACAAATAGAACATTTGATAATTAACATGATCTTTTTTTGTTAATCGACTAACAGTTCTTAAAAAAAACTGTTTGAACAAGTAAACAACAAATTGCATTACACTTATATAACATTATAAACAAAATAGTTCTAAAATCAAGCCACAAATTACATTAGTATCATTTTTAGTGTGAGAAGAGATAAAATTAGAAATATACGCTCGCCGTCCACTTGATCAGGTCCCACCTGTTTAATTGCTTGTTAACACAAATATCTTGAAGAAAAGAAGATTTCGAACGTGGCATGGTTGTTGGTCTGAGTAGTATCTACTAGGATTTTCATTTACTGGGACAACCATCTCTAGGGTTTACAGAGATGGTCTGAAGAAGAGAAAATATCCAGCGAGCAGCAGTTGTCTGGACCAGGATGTCTTGTTGATGTCAGAGGTCAGAGGAGAACGGACAGACTGGTTTGAGATTATAAAAAAACAACAGGAAGTCCAATCAGCACTGGTTCCACCAAGATCTGCAGAACAGCATCTCTGAACACACAACACGTCCAGCCTTGAAGCAGATGGGCTACAGCAGCAGAAGACACACCGGGTGTCTCCTGTCAGCTAAGAACAGGAAACTGAGGCTACAATTCACACACACTCACCAACACTGGACAATAGAAGATGGAGAAATGTTGCTGGTCTGATGAGTCTCCATTTCAGCTCCACATTCAGATGCTAGGCTCAGAATCTGGTGGAAACATCATGAGAATATGGATCCATCCTCCCTTGGACCAACAGTTCAGGCTACTGGTGGTAATGGTATGGATATTTTCTTGGCCCTCTTTGGGCCCCAATGCACCATGTCACAAAGCTCAGATCATCTCCACCTGCTTTCTAGAACATGACGATGAGTTCACTGGACTCCAACGGCCTCCACAGCCACCAGATCTCAGTCCAGTAGAGCAGCTTTGGGATGTGGTGGAACGGGAGATTCTCATCATGGATGCAGCCGACAAACCTGCAGCAACTGTGTGATGCTGGCATGTCAATATGGAGAAAACCTCTGAGGAAGGTTTCCATCACCTTATTCAATCTATGACACCAAGAATAAAGGCAGTTCTGGAGGAAAAAGGAGGTCCAACTCGGTACTAGAAGGTGGACCTGATGAAGTAGGTTGTCAATGTCTCTAGTAATGTCAAAACCGATGTACAGCCACTTTAATTTGTCTTCTGTCCATTTGGCATAAATGTTTTGTAAATCTCTTCTTGACCAGGATTCCATGAAAAAAAGAGATTTTGCATTTCAGACTTTTCTGGCCAAGCTTTCATGAAGAAAAGCATGTTATCCTTACTAGGTCTTAAATTAGACAAATAAAACCTCAGCTGTTTAATAAACACTAAACTAAAATGAAGAAGCAGTGTGTGAAAACTAAGCACACCACATGCTTAAGTAGCTTGTGTTACCACCTCAAAGACTGACTGAAATAATAATTTCCTCTATGTTATTAGCATCTCCTACACTTGCTGAGCTTTTTTCACCCACAAGGTTTCTTTAGTTTATTACATTTGCTGATAATTCTACATGCAGTGCTCTCCAAAATGCCCTTCTTACAACATTTCATTCAGGTTGAGGTCTGGACTTTTGTCCATAATGCTTTCATTCTTCTTGGTCTGTCCTAGGTCTTGAGGTAATTGTCCAGTTGCTTGACCCAGTTTTGACCAATCTTTGACTGTCAGATAGATGTCTTCGCATTTTAGAACTCTAGAATGCTTTGGCATACAGAGGATTTCTGAATTGACTCAATGACTGCAGGATAGTGACGTGCGGTGAGGTTAATGGCTGGTGAGGCACTTACAACACAGCATATTACATCATTATTTTTGCAAAAAAAGAAAAAAAAACCTTTGGACAGCATTCAGAAGCAGTGTGTAAGGAAACCATATTACCATATTAGTAAGAACTTCTATAGCAGCAACGACCGTGCGACCAGAGCAGGCATTGATCCCAATGCAGAGAACCCCTACGAGGAAAACTGGGGTTGTTACAGTCTCAAGCTGCAACAACAAATAAGATCAATAAAAGCAGAAATAAAATAAATAAATAAAATACAAAGTTTAATAACTAAGTAAAAGGTAAAGATATATTAATTTCAAAGAGAATGAATAAAAACGTTATGAGCTAAGCTAAAAAGGTGGGTCTTAAGCCTCTTTTTAAAAACATCAATAGTCTCTGCAGCCCTGAGGCCCTCAGGCAGGCTGTTCCATAGACGAGGACCAGAGTAATAGAACAAGGCCCTGCTGTAAGTTTTAGTTTTTACTTTAGGAACAACTAACAGGCCAGAGGACTTCAGGGTTCGTAAGGGTTCATAATTTAAAAACAGGTCAATAAGAGGGGCCAAAACCATTAAGACATTTATAAACAACTAAAAGAAGCTTAAAATCAATCCTGAAATGCATAGGGAACCAGTGCAGTGATTTTAAAACTGGCATAGTGTGTTATTGTTGTTATTAAGCTTGGAATTCTGCATAACTAGGGTCGTGTCCTTTTAACTGGCAGGTATCCAATATCCCTGGCAAGAAGGGAGAGTTTAGCACAACCGCGGTTTTTAGCCGGCTATCAATGCACCTTAGGTCTAACCCACCTACCTTCATTAGCTGGTTAGCTCACGTTAGATCTGAGTTGGCTCAGTTAGCTCATAGCTACAGAGAGCATGTAGTTTGATGGACGTCAATCATACCCCCCCCCCCCCCCCCCNCGAGCTTCTCTTTTGCTTATCAGAAACCTATGGGTGACGTCACATTGGCTCCGTCCATCTTTTATATACAGTTTATGGTTCTGAGTAACTAAACTAGAAATATTGTTTTTAGGAAGACCAGAGAGCAGGGCATTGCAATAAACTATTGTACTAGAAATAAAAGCATGCATCAGCAACTTGGTGCTGACAGAGAGAGTTAAGCAGACTCTGAAGATGCTTTTGTTATATTTTTATTTGAATTAAATCCATCTTAGAGTGAAAAAGTATACCAAGATTTCTCACACAATGAGAGGGTTTAAAAATCTGCAGTTTGATAGAATGATCTCTGTCCTGTCTTCAGGAACAATAATTAGAACTTCAGTTTTGTCCTAACTGAGCATGACTTTATATCTAAAATACAGTTTAAGGGGACATTAACTGACTCTATGTCATCAGGAGACAGGGTGATGTAAAGCTGTGTATCATCAGCATAGCTGTGAAAAGAAATGCGGGGTCCCTGATGACACCCCAAAAGGCAACATGCACAGATTAAAAAGTATTGGGCCTAAAATTGATCCTTGGGGAACCCCACATTTTATTTCATGGATTTTTGAGGAACAGGTTTCCATACTTACATAAAACCATCGATCTGTGAGATCAAAGTAAAACCAGTTAAGAACAGTACCTTCTAAGTCTGTCTAATAAAATCTGGTGACCTACTGTATCAAAGGCAGCGCTCAGGTCCAGTAGAACCAGGACTGACAGTTTTTGTGCGTCCAAATTACATTTGAGGTCATTAACAATGTTTAAAAGGGCCGTCTGTACTGTGGTTTGTTCTAAAACCAGACAGAAATTCTTCCAAGATATTGTTTCTATTTAAGAACTCATTTGGGATTGTTCTTATTTTTAGTAATGAGTTTGAGAAATTAAGTGTTCTTGCCTGTTTAACTGTGTTATTGTAGATTTTGAGTTGTTTATGTGAAATTTCATAATGAATTGTTAGTTTAGTTTTTTCTCCATTTCCTCTTGCTCTCCTGCAATTGCATTTTAAATCTTTAATTTCCTCATTTCTCCACGGTGGGTTCAGTTTGCTTTTTACAGTTTTTATTTTAGGTGGAGCTGCTGAGTCTATTGCTGATTTTTATCTGTTGTTAAAATGATCTACAATAAAATCATTTGATGCAGGTAAATTCTGAGCCGGGGTTTGGTTAAAATGTCAATAAAAGTTAGAGCCACTTCAGAATTAATATATATTTTTTACTCACAGTTCTTAGGGCCTCCTGTGGGATAAAACTGGCGATGTTAAAAAACACAGCCAGGTCAACAACAGAGGACACACGAGTGGACAGACTATAGGTTATGACCAGGTCCAGGATGTGTCCTCTGTTGTGAGTAGGCTGTGTCACATGCTGTTTAAAATCCATTCTGTTTAAAATCTTTAAAAACTCACTAGCATATGGATCACCATTGTTGTTGATATTCAAGTAAAAAATACCAGTTATTAAAATCTTGTATTTAATAAAGATGGTTGGCAAAAAAAAAAAATTCCTGGATATGCAAGAGGGAGGTTTTGGTGGTCTGTAGACTGAAATACATAAAACTGGTGGGTGGCTTAAAAAGTAACTTGTGATGTTCAAATGAATAATGGTTCTAATGAGGCTCGTTGTATTGACACTGCGCTAATAAAGCCATTCCACCATCTTTCCTTCCTTCCCGGGTAGAGAATAAAAAGTTAAAATTTGAGGAGGAAGCCTCGGTGCCAAGCCAAGTTTCAGTTAAAAAGAGACAGTCAGTCTTACTATCTAATATCAAATCATTCACGAGAAAAGTTTTATTTTAAAGAGATCTAATATTCAAGAGTGCCATATTCAAACGTTTGAGGCAGGTTTTGTCTTTAGTCTGTTTTTCCAGTTTATGCACAGATTTTAGAGTCCAGTTTGTCTTCCTGAATGTGGTTATGACTGGAATAAAGGCTACAGGGCAGGAGTTGTCCAATTTGTCCTGTGGATGATGACTGTTGATGAGGTAGTGAACTAGACAGAAAGGGCCGGATGGGGGGCTGGTGAGTAGTGGGGGGCTGTGTACTGGCTGTGGCTGTGTAGAGGAGGAACGGGGTGTGAGAGTGTGTAATGTAAACCATCAGTCCTGTGGAGCTGACTGTATTGCATATTGGAAGCTGGATGCCATTTTTCGGCCGCTTGTATTCGAGATCTCGT